>CBVK0100302154.1:0-10870 GCA_900067695.1 Picea abies | reverse complement strand
ATATATATATATATATATATATATATATATATATATATATATATATATTGATAATTATGTAACTAAACTACAATTGTCTAAATAAAATTGTTGAGATAGATAATTATAATTAAAGGATTTCACAAACATTTGATTGGTTTATTTTCTTTTATAAAATGAATAGTCTTGTTGAATGGATTGTTTATTTTCTTTTATAAAATGAATAGTCTTGTTGAATGGATTGGATGCATATGGAAATTACTATAGAGATGATAGTTATTGATATTAATACATGAACGAGACGTGTATGTACTAGCTACACATGCATTTCTTGCACATGTACACTAATATGTATGACTTTCTTGGCTTAATTACTAATAATGTCGGTTATTTGTTAGGAATGTGTGAACCGTGTTTCTTTTCCCTTGTATCATAAAATACATTAACTTCAGGACGAAGTTTCCTAAAGGGTGGGTGTATGTAACAACCCTAGTTAAATAGTTGCTTAAGTTTTATCAAGTATAGTTAATTAAATAATTAAGTGTCCTAATGTGTATTAGTTAAATAATGATTATTTATTTATTTATTTATTGTTTAATATACGTTGATTAATTAATTAATTGATTATTTAACACATTTAATGTTTGGGTAATGAATTAAAGGCTTAATAAATTTTAATTTATTATTAGAAAACTTTATGTATGGAGGGATAGGGTATTGAATGGAGGGATAAGGTATTAAATGGAGGGATAAGGTGGGTGGCATTAAAGGAAGGTAGGAGGTGGTGAATGGGAGGGGGATATGAGGGGGCAGAGGCATTCATGGAAGGGAATTTTGGAAACTTTGGGGAAAGGAATCTTTTTCTGAGATTAGGGACTGTGTTTTCTGGTTTGTATTTTTCTGGTTTGGTTTGGAGTTTGGGTGGACTATTACAGGGGTTCATCGGTTGCTGGGAGTTTTGGGCTCGAGGGCCAAGAATCCTCATGGAATGTTGGAGCTAGGGAGCGAGATAGGCTCTAATCCTAGCTGGCAAGGAGGAAGGATTCGGTTTTGGGCAAAGTTTGGGAAGAGCAACAGTGAGGACAAACGAAGATTGGAGAAATAGCATCAGACAGAGGTATGTATTTTCATGATTACGTTGTATTAGGTGGTTATCATTAAGCTACTAAATATGATGTGTTATATGGTTGTTACGTAAATTTATTTTCATGCTATTCATAAATTTAATTTATGCTAAATAATAAATGATTATAAGTTGATGATTAAATTGTACAGGATATAATTTCTCCATTCTCTATTTTAGCTTATGTTTTATAAGGCTCTATGGGAAGAGATCTTACATTTCCCTCATGGACTCATGGTCAAGCTAGGGGGTGAATCGGGAAAGTAATTTGGCTTCCTTGTTCTATGGTTGGGAGGAACGTGGTTGTTCCCTTTGTCTTCCTACACACTGGTTCAAATATGTAACCTTTTCCTTTTATATTTGAATGCACTATGGTTCAGATATGTAATTTTTCCTCTTTTGTTTCAATGATCATAAATCTGATGTAATATATTTATTATATATAGAATGAATTATTTCTAACTCTGTGGGATGAATTAGTTAAAGATGTAGAGAAAATCACTAAAGTGTGTATGGATACAATAACTTGAGTGAAAACTGTTTGATCATACGCATGTAGGAAGTCAGACTTCCGATAGAACAGTTATAAATCAATTCCTGAGCATCCCTTTATGATTGAAATTAAAATCTGTATGAAAGTTATAAATTATTGGATTTCTTCCTAGGATAATCGAATGGATTTGTGTGATTAAATTATGGAAGTAATGTTTGTTATATAATTAGATTTCTGTTATAATAGGGGTATTTCCTGTACCTTGAAATTTCTGGTGTAAAACATCTAGGCATGAAAAGATTAAAACTGGTATATATATATGAAGTATTTTCTGCAAGTACAAATTCAGATTCATAAATGAAAATGGGTCGCTATCTACTACTTAGCGTAGATTTCATCTACTTCGAACCAATCCATTTTCCACGTTATAATTGTAACAAGTATATATCTAATTTCTATTGGTAAGCATGATCATGAAATACAAAGCCTAGTGCCTACATAAACAAATACATATATCTAGTTATACACGTGAATGTATTCATGAGCATTCTTTCCTATACTCTGAATATGGAAAATCTTTGACAGACACACAAACATAACTATAAATTAAATGCATAGGAGTTGGAATACTCTAGTGAAAGCAATAGTCAATGTACTTCACCCAATTTAAATCTAATACAGTAGACCAAAAGCTATCAACGAATATATTATAAAACTATGGGAAACTATTTTCTTTCTTTAACAAGTTAGGCAAATGGTTTAGAACAGAGTCGAGTGGCATAAATAATAAGTACTGTGTTAAAATTTGAAAGAAAAAATTACTTCGGTACAGATTATCATTCCGAGTAAATTTGACCAGGACTGTCTTTCTAATAATTCAAGAAAAGAAATATATTACATAGTTGACCAGGCTATTCATTTGATTATAAACTCAATACTTATACAAAAACTGGAGTTATTCCATTAATGGAAGAACGACCCCAAGGGTTTACTCCAATAAACGTTACATGAGACATAGAACTAGTTATAATGGAGATAGTTGAATAATGATCCCCTTGGGTGATGCTAGAACCTGTAGAGTTAGCCGAGGAGTGAGAGGCTCAGAACTAGAATACCTTTTGCACAGAAGGCCGCAACGGGTATCCGAGACTTGCATGAATGGAGACCCTGGAAGTATTCAAGTCGTGTAAACATTAGTCTTTATTCGATGAATAAATAACAAAGAAATGTAGACTACAATAGGACCTTAAAAGTTAAACAGATGTTATCCATTTCATAAAGATACTTATCTTGTTGATGCATGGGTTTGAATCCTTGCCCCATCGCCTGCTATCTACTTAAATGTTTGGCCGAGGGAGGAGGACTTCTTACGATCTCTGATGGGTCCTTGCAACAACAAGGCCCATCATTAGTGATACGTACCATATCTCTTGAACGATTGAAACAAAAGAAAGAAATTATATCCATTCACAATTATATTGAATGAAATAAAACAATCGATAATACTAGTCTTCTTAATGTCTAAATGATGCAAATATATATTACAAACCTTCCACACAGAACAGAGACTACCTAATCTGTTGAGTTTAAAACACCTCAGAACTGAATTAGCACAAGTAGTTTTTTATAACTTTGATAATCATTACAGGGATACCTTTCTACTAAATTCAATGATGCATGCAATATTAAATGACAATTAACATCTGTGAAAGAAAAGGATATCATATGTCGTAGGGTTTCTCTTTTAAATTGTTCAGGAAATCACATCGGTCATGTACTAGAGACACTAAATAGTAATGCATTAAACATAAAGGAAAGAAAATGTGACTCCCACATAGTCTCGCAAGGATACAACATCAAACTTTACTCACGAACTGTAATGGGTAACGCTAATCATGAACTACAGAACCCTAGGAAGTGCAAATAAAGTAAACCTCATCCCTTGACAAACCAGATAGGAAGGAACTAGTATTGGGTGTGTTAGATTAATAAAATAAAACTTACTCCATGTTAAGAGTACGCAAAGTTCCAGGACAAGCTTGCCCTCCAACCTCTACTTACTCCAGTGGGAGACTTCAAGTGAGTAATGACATTCAGGTTATGAAAAACCCAAAAACAATTTCACCCCAAAGATAAATTACAGGCATAAATCCCATAAGATAGAACAAGGGTCCAGTGTGCCTGGGGTACTCAAGAAATTAAAGGATAAATCCACAGTAGACCTTACCTACCGAAAGCAGGAAATAATCCATGATGGGTGTAGAGGGAAATGATAATGATAGGTTCAAGAAAAGAAAAATAAGTTTAATTAGAGGATTCTATTAATATACTTGAAAATTTTCAAACCCCACATATTAAACAGAGCACAGAGCCAACGAAAATATTACCAAGAAAGGTAAATGGCATCGTCATTCCTCCAGGTAGCATTTCTCCCCAAATGGTGAAATTCTTCAGTAAGAAAATATTTTGAAGAGCCTTTCGTAAACCCCATAATGATACAGTAGACATATTAAACACCTAAGAGAACAAATTTACTTATGAGGTTAAATGTTGTAGTACAAAGGATGACCTATCCATGTGCCAAGGGCAGAGCTGGCGGAACTAGACTGGATGAAGGGCCAGGTAAGACTATTGAAACTTGCGCACTTAAGTTTCTATTAAATGATGGAAACAAATCCTTAAATTCCCTATGACAATAGTCTATTCTTTCACCTCGAAACATTTTCAAAGTAAATGAGTCCCTTCGATATTTGATGGGTTGTGAACTCATTTACCTCAACTTCCTTGGCACAGTTAGTTATGTATTCGAAGGAAATTCGGTTGGAACAAATCTTAGTTAAACTAAAGTTAACTGAGGATCTCGCTACCTAAAAATGGTTGAGTAAAGAGATTGGCATGCGACAAATAGGAGTCATATATTTAATCGGGACCATGTTATAATGCTAAGCTCTTACCACTAAGGCATTTCTTCAACCTTATGGAATAGCTCCAACCCCGTGGATATACGTATATATTATATAGTAATCCATTACTCACTTTCTAATGGACCTTTCAAATACTTTTTCATGTAACCCTTAAGGCTCCTTTATGTAGGGAGAGAGACTAGGACTATAAGTCTTAAGGCTAGTCTAGAGGTATAGATAGTTATGTCTAGGTCGAGATTGGAATCAAAAGGGGAGAAATTCTAAAACCCTTGGAGTTCTTATCGTATAAATTCCTACATCCTGTAGATTAGATATGTTTGTAGATGGCACCATACGGTGAGAAAAACTTAAGTTACGACAATATGATTATAACTTTAATAAAGATTTTTCCTTAATAAAAAATCGTGTAAGGATGAAATTGGATATCAATGCCTCATAGATTTTTTTTTTATGGAAAATTTGAGGTACATTATATCCAACCACTTGAATACCTCTATTTAAATGAGGTTCTTATGACTACCATTGTCGACAATGAAATAAATCGGAGCTCCCTTGACCCAAATTTACGAGTGAAAGAGGCATCCCCCTTCCTCTGGCTCCTCTAGTTTTCTTGGACGGACTTTGGTGGGAGCGACAGTGGCAGTGGATTCAACATTGATAATCCGCTTCCCTCCTTCAGTATTTGACTTGGAATCAGAATTGACCTCTGACTTAGAACCCTTCAGCCTGACCACAAGAGATTACTTGGAGTGACATTATTTGGTGTTGTGCCAAGCACTTTTATGGTACTCACAACATTTTGTCGTGTCCTTCTTCGTCTTCTCATTTCTCTTCTTGTGTTGTAGATTTGACTAGTTGTCCTAAGGGTGACCATATCGACTTGGTCCCTTTCTATGTGTGTTGGGGATACCTTTTCCCTACTTCGGGTGTGAGGGTTTTTCATATCCAAACTCTCATCGTTTTTGTTTAAATTTTTGCTCAATCTTGACATCATATCTATAAGTCGTGCCCAATGAGGCAATGTCGAGGAACTCCATTTCTGTTTGAATGTATCTATGCAAAAAACCATGATATTTGAGCACCAGATGATGCTCAGAGTCTTTGATACCCAATTTGGTGTGTAGGGTATGGAAAATATTGGTGAAATCTAGTACTGTCTCATCCCTTTCTTGAAGTAGGGTGGTCCATCTGGTGTACTGGTCATCGTAGCTTCCAACAGGGTAGTATTGTTCTTTAATGTCATCCTAGAAGAAATCCCATGTAGGGGCCACCACAAAAATGGTAGATTCCTCCATGGCCCTTTGCTCAGAGTAAGTATCCCACGAGTCTTTAACACGGGGAGTGACCTTGAGTAGTGCAAAAGTGATATTTTCCCTATCGAAAAAATTGTGGACTAAAAATTATCCTTCGAGCAGATTCAACCATTTATATACAACATATGCAACTATGAGTCCTTCAAATAACAGAATATCAAAATTTACCGATACCTTGAAGGGGGTTTCATGGTCGCTTGATGAAGATACTTCTCCTATGGGAAATCGTCGAAGGATCTGCACAAAGTTGTCCAACATTTTGTTCCTTTTTCAACATGTTGCTTCCTCGAGCAACATTTTAATAGGATCTCCTACTCCATCATCTTTCTTTTTGTCCCCCATGGATTGTTGTCAGGCTCAACGTGGTCAATATTTTAATGGATCGATTGGTTCGAGTGCCAACTTCTTATACCCAGATCTTTTCGGGGACATGCACAAAGAAAAAAAATGAATAACACATCACTCTGATACCACTGATCCAGATTTAGGAGTGGAACGAACTAATTAACATGATGAATACAATAACCACAGATATATGAATAATAACAAAAATATCGAGTGAACAATATCTTCTATTAAATAATGAAATAGGCCCAAACTGTAAAACTGCAGAACTAAAACACTTGCTTGAATTATGGTAGCTATCTCTGAGAAGAGATGTGGCTACTATGAGCATACATATGAGAATAAGGGATTACAATGAGTCTCCAAAGGCCTTTTTGATATTACTCATGAATTCCAAAACCCTAGACATCCAAAAACCTAACCCTAGAAGGTAAAATGCAAAACGTTATGGGTAAGTTAGTGTAATTTGATACCTCAACTTCCATGGGTCATAAATTTTTCATACGACCTCCATTTTAGGTGTGTGATAGCTCATTGGAAAGGTATTTCATAGAAATACACATTCCACCATCAAAAACTAACTTTATTTACAATTTGAATGTGGAGAGATGAAAAAAAAACATATAGGGCCCCAAAACAACCCTGGAAGTAAAACAAGATGTGATGACATGAAAACATACAAAATAAGCGAGTTGGGGCTTCAGACAGCCCAAGAAGTGTAGAACTCACAATTACAAAGTAGTACAAAAAAGGTTTTGAACAAAAAAATGGACACAAGGAGCAGGTTGGAATAGGTGGGTGGCCTCCAATATCCACTTGGATCACGTAATGATAGGTGAAATAAAGGAGAACATTTAATCTCAATCCCGACAATGAGTAAGGAATTCATTGCAAAATTGAGATGAATAAAGAATGGTTTGTTGGGAATCTAAACAATGAATTCAACAAATGAATAAGTGCAAGGGTTGGTCATCATAATGAATTCAGCATTATTATACTTGTGATGTAACTTGCAGGTGTATGACAATTTTTATATTAAAGGAACAAAAAATATCATTGAAATTGACTCAAACTCCTATAATCTAGAACTCTCTATTTGCATCAACATTCCATGCAAAGTAGAGATGATAAAACTAGATGTAACACAAACTATATTTTATTTATTTTCAATTCACACAAATTTGGCCTACAAATTACATTATGCAATCCCTTCAACTGAATAACAATAGTGGTGGTCGTACCAAATTGTTTTTCTTAACACATATAATTTGACTACAAATTATAATATAGAAAAATAATGAAGGTGAAATTAAAGAAGCTTAACACATAAAATATGAAGGAAAAGAAAGCTCTACATAAACAAGAGGTGAATCCAATGAACAACAAAGAGTCCCCCTAAGGGATGTACCCTCCTGATAAAACTTCAAGAGGACAACAAAAACCAAAAGGTCTTGTGTCAGATGTGAAATAGGGTGAGGGAACAACTCCCCCTCCCTCTCCCTAGCCTCCCACTCACACACAAATGTGTGTTCCTTGACCTGCTACTAGCACTGGTGCTCCTCCTCTCATCGTCACCATATATAATTCACATACAAATAATGTTAGGTGGATGTATATAGATAAAATAAATTAAAATTATAAAAAATATGTACATACAAATGACGTATATTTTAAAGAATCTATAACTATTTTTTTTTTGAAAAAAATATTAAAAAGTAATCAGTGCACTGAAAATAGCACATACACCCCACCAATGGTGCTCTTTATCCGAAAAACAACACCACCTTACGATGTTCCTACTAATATACATCGATGCAATGTTTATTGTCGCACCACTACATATTGGAGTGGCGCATCCCATAGGATTCTCCACACTGCTACAATGCTTTTAACCACGTCTATTCAATTCTTTTAACTACACTCATTCATTTCACTAACAAAGATTCATTGCAATGATAACATTTATGGTGCACAAAATTGTGAGTGCCCTTTTCTAAACTAAAAGCACCGGTGCACTCATTTTACTAGAGCACCGACATGATGTCTAGTTTTGTGTTGTATTACTAACACACTTCGAGCATGGCCTTACATAATACAAATTGTGATGTTTATTTTTCAAAACATGTTGCGGGGCATACATTTATCATTTACACATCGATGCACCACGATTATTGTCACATCGCCTTGGATTGCAATGACGCGTCTAATAATTCACGCCACTCTAATTGATTATTAAAAATTCACCCCACTATCGTTGTCTTTACAACAACGATGCATTTTGGATAGATAGGCACCACTAGGTTAAATTGCATTGTCACAGTTGAATAATTGTGATGTGTTACTATTAACACATCGTTTCCACTATGATAGTGGAACACCAATATGTTTTCCTACAGTGTGTTGTAAAGGATAGAGCACTAGGAATGAGGCATCCAATGAGACACCTCACTATGCCATTTCAAGAAATATATATATCCAAGTGCAGTTTTGTAAACAATACTGATGTGTTTGGTTAAAATGGTTGCACCACTATATTAAATTTTATAAATCATTAACTTTGCGGTGTGGTTAATTAAGTGAAATGGATCAATGTGGGTTGAAGCCAATTATGCGTCAGTTGTAGGGTGTTTCAAAGGATAAACCTCTTTTTTTTATAGTTTATTAAAGTGCTCTAGCATGAATGGAATGAGTGTAGACATATATATGAGGCACATGAGTTGCAGTGCCCATTGTGAATTTAACTTAGTATGCAATACTTTAGGGTGAGATTAAGCGTTCAGTTACACTCCACACAATGGAAAAAAATTGAAAAAAAAATCAAGGTTTCAAGCTAAATTCAATTTTTGATTGGATGAAAATGCAAATAGGAAGGTAATAAACAATTTATGGTTGAGAGAAATGAAAATTTGTTGTAATTTCTAAATTTTGGAAATGTTCATAATATACTAATGGATTTATCCAAGTAGATGTAGAGAACTAAAGACATGGTGTCTTTGGAAGGACAATGAGCATTGGTTCTTACTTGAGAGTTTGGAAGAACGATGAGCATCGGTGCTTGCTTAAGAGTTTGGAAGAAAAAGATGCATTGCAACAATAAAAAATTGGTTGGTAATTTTTTTTTATTTACCCTACTATGTTGCACTTGACAATGGTGAGGCACACCAATGCATAATGTTCAACGACACCATTACACTTTATTCGTTGAGTGTAATTTTTACTATAAAGTATGACTATGCTTTTGAACATTGACGCATCAATGCTTCATTATTCATATATGCATCAATGTGTGTCAACCTTAAAGGCACATCGATAAAAAAACCTCCACAAAAACCTTCATCTGTGTGCCTCTACTAACAACCTCTGCTATAAACAGAGAAGGGATAGATTTTTGGGGGACTGTTACACCTCAAAATTACTCACTTCGCAAGTGTCACAAGTGTCGTCATTAGTGTTGCAAGTGTCACATCTTGACCGCAAGTGTATAAGTGTTGCTCACATCATATTGCCTTCTTGCCTATGTCATGCCTCCAACAACATGACAGGGACACTTAGGACACCTCAAGGATTAGTTGTGAAGAGGAGGAATCATTCCTACAATAGGGACATTTTGTAAAATGCTCTGCAAGAAGGTATTCTCCTTCTAGTGACACTAAGTATGGGACATTTGGTGTGGTAGGAATGCAAAGGGACAAGTTTCGTGGAGGATTGAGTCATGTGGTTGAACATGATGCGTCAAGAATGTCATGTAGAGAAATGGCTTTGTGTCAATTTCTCCGCATGAGACATAGTTCAAGAATTGACTAAGTATAAGATTACACGATAGAGGGGGAGGAGTTATTCGGCATGTGTTAATGCGAGAAAAAGGTGTTGCATAGAAATTCCCTTTGGAAATGTATGCCATGCATCAAAATGTATGACATACAACAAAATCAATAAGAGAAATAAATGATCTAATGTATGTCAATGAGAAAATTAAAATCGAAACAATTAAATAATTTTATCTATAATTAAATATAAATATTTTTAATAAATAATACATAATCCAAGTATCTAGCTTTTCATAGTGAGTTATAATATTGTTTGAACTTTGAGGAGATAAACTATGTATAAAACTTTGAAGTGTTCAACATTTAAGTGGACACCCCACCCATTTTCAAGAACAAATAAAGATAAAATAATAATAGAAAAGAGAGTTGGGATAGATATTTACAAGGAAAAAGCTAAACCTAAGTGTTATGACAAAAAACTCAACCCTTTCTTTTAATTTCAATTTTAATGTCATCATTAAGTAACTTTTATTTGAAAGAACTCATTTTCAATTTTAATAATATATAATCAAAAAATAAATCCATAAAAATAATATATTATTATCTCAAATTCTATCTTTTTAACCATACTCACACAATTATTTATTATATTAATAATAAAATAATAATTTAATTTAACAATATAGTTTAGTCAAATAATAAATTAATGTATAACACTTTATCTTTTGTAAGATAAAATATTCCTTAAATGAAATGATTAAATGTATGTGTTCATGCCTATAATATTTACTAACTTAAATTCATTTTAATTTCAAATTTATTAAATATTTTAAAAAATTAGTGATGAAAATATAAATATTTAAAAAATATTTAATTAAAATAAATTGATATATATATATATATATATATATATATATATATATATA
>CBVK0100302149.1:0-20673 GCA_900067695.1 Picea abies | reverse complement strand
GAAATTGCTGAATACATCGCCAGATGTATGGAATGCCAGAAGGTCAAGGCCGAGCACAGACACCTAGCAGGGTTGTTGCAGCCTTTACCTATTCCTGAGTGGAAATGGGATGTGATAACAATGGATTTTATCACAAGATTGCCCAGAACAAGCAAGCAACATGATTCAATCATGGTGGTGGTGGACAAGCTTACTAAAGCGGCCCATTTTATCCCACTGAAAACCACCCACAGAGCAGCAGATGTTGCTGATATCTTTTTAAAAGAAGTTGCACGCTTGCATGGAATTCCTAAGACAATTGTGTTTGATAGGGACCTGAAATTCACTTCGAATTTCTGGAAAGGAATGTTCAAAGGATTCAGAATGAATCTGAACTTTATTACAACGTATCATCCTGAGTCTGATGAACAGACAGAGAGAGTAAACAGAGTAATAGAAGACATGCTGAGAATGTATGTGATGGATAAACCATCAAGGTGGGAAGACTACCTGCATTTGGTAGAATTTGCCTACAATAACGGGTACCATGCATCTCTGAAGATGAGCCCATTCGAAGCACTTTATGGAAGAAAGTGCAACACTCCAGTGAGCTGGGATAATCTAGCTAACAGAACAGTAGTTGGACCTGAACTACTCAAAGAGATGGAAGATCAGATGATCAAAATCAAACAGAATTTGAAAACTGCCCAGGATAGGCAGAAAAGTTACGCTGATAGTAACAGAACCCATAAAGAATTCAAAGTGGGTGACCATGTTTTCCTGAAAGTGAAAGCTAACAGGAGTTCCCTGAAATTGGGAAGTTGCGCCAAATTGGCAGCAAGATTCCGCGGGCCATTTGAGATCCTGGAAAGGATTGGGCCAGTTGCATACATGCTTGCATTACCTGCATCTATGACTGTACATAATGTGTTTCATGTTTCACTACTTAAGAAATATGTACCTGATGCTAATCATGTTATCGATTGGACTGTGATTCAGGTGGAACCAAAAGGTGTCCTGCAAGTGCATCCTGTGCGCATATTGGACAGGAAAAACAAGCAGCTCCGAAATCGAGCTATAGGGCTTGTAGAGGTCCAGTGGACCTGGTACGGCCCTGAGGACGCGACATGGGAGCATGAAGAAGTAATGCGGGCAGAGTACCCGCATCTTTTTGAAAATTTTGAAGGACACACAGAGGCAGTGTAAGTTGCACTGAGGATAGTGCAAAAATAAGGGGAGGGGGATTGTAGTGTCTCCAAGGCCGAGCCCCCCCGTTACAGATCATGGTATATGCAATGTATTGTAAAAATGTTCCATAGGCTGGTGAGCCAAGTTTTGTATAAGCTGGAAGGCTTATGTGGTTGTTAGGCCAGGAAGCCTAAGTGTTGGAAGGCCAGCAGCCTGTTGATGTACTTGTATGTATGCAGAACAATTAATAAAATATAAACACTGCCAGTGCAGGCCGACCACGATGAATGAGTGATGGGGGACTGAGCGTCCACAGAGTGGGCAAGGAACTAGGGGCTGGAAGGTGGGAAAGGGGCTGAGTGATGAGCCTAGGGGCTAAGCCTAGGGGGCTTAGGCCTGGAATAATATTTTAATATTATTTCCTAAAAAGCCATGTGCACATTATTTTATCCTAAGTCCTTTTTGAAGGACCCGTGATTCCCCAAGTGGTGGGAGGAAGGCGTACGGATGGAACGCATGCAGTTCCCAGGGTGACAAGTGTCAACCCTGGTGCATGCAAATAAAATAGAGAAAGTAAGCCGAGAGGGGGACACTCTCCTCCATTTTGAACCGAACCTCTGAGCGTGGAACCAGTACGACCTCTGTCGGATATCCTGATTCATCTCTGAAACCGTTAAGCTGTGTTTGCCTGAGGAAAATCGTGTATACCCTATCCAGAGCTGTGAGTTTGCATCCGTTCCAGGCAATCCCGAGAGCGCATTTCCTTAACCAGAATTCCCTATGTTGAACTCCAGTGGAAGAATCCTTGTGGTTGGTGAAAAGGCTGGGCTAGCTTGTGCGTGGAGCCTGTTCCGAAATCATGCCGTGAGATCATCCAGTGATTGCTGAACCATTTTTTGGAAGCATTGTCTGTGTTTCTCGTGGATTGTTGTGACCACATAGTACTGGACTGCGTGAGGCTTGTTGGCCTGTGAGCGACTCCTCCAGGTGAGAGAGTGCGCAGAGGGAGAAAAGAACTCCTGGAAGGAACTTTGTAGCTGCCATAGAGCCCGGAGAATTTCGGTCCGGTCTGTTCCTGTAACCCAAGGTAAGGGAGACTGGCAACTGAAGGACTGTCTAGGTGACAGAGAAGGTGCACTCTCCTGGGGTGGAACATGCATGTGGGGAATGAGGGTCTGTGGGCAGTGAGCGTGGGAGATTCTTGGGAGAGATTTCTTCCTAGTGTTGTGTATGTGCTATCTTCCCTGTAACCTCAGCCTAGCCTAGGATTCCTTGCCTTGGGGTGGAGCTCAGTCCCAGCTCGGGGGTGACCCACTATTGAGTTGATGAACAGTGTGGTCTAAGGCTGGGAGGTTCGTGGAAGGCCTGGACTTGGTTGGTGAATTCTACAACTGTTCAAAGATAAGTATCTGAATTATGTTTTTATCACATTTGGCATGACTATGCTGTTCATGTATCATGTTTTCCGTTGTGTAAATGAGTTACTGTTGAATGGTATGGCTTGTTTAATTGTAGCAGTAACTTATATATTTTACTCTGAGAATTAAGTGTGTTTAATTGTGTTTAAATGCATGTGCTTATAATTCCTGTACCAATTATGTAAACATTCATGTATAGAATGGTAATTTAGGGGTTTGGAAACCTGGGTAGTGTAAAAAGGGTACACTACATGATCAAGCTAAGTCATCTTGAACCATATTTGACACATAGAGGTTTCCTCATGAAACCAATGTCTTGGTTCCTTCATCTAATCATCTGAGGCACATAAGGATGAAGTCCACATTCCCTCCTACTAGTCCATACAGGACTCTCTGTGGAGAATGTCTCATGATGCTACCTCAAACGTCAACATTCCATCTTAGCTAGGGAGGTATCTTTTCATGATGTCTTCATCTAGTAGTCCACTGACTGCTCTGCAATCAACTAGTAGCACACGACTACGACCATGTCATAGACAACGTGAATCATACACCACAGTCTCTACAATCAAGCAACACATAACTACTCCAAGTGATCTGGTAATCTCCATGACAATCATCTAGTAGCACACAACTATTGTCCAAAGACAAAGTCTCTTCCAATGGTACACAACCATTGTAGTAGCATACAACTATTGTACAAAGACACACAATCCCTGCCAGTGGTACACAACCACTATAGTAGCATACAACTACTGTCTAAAGACACACAGTCTCATGACTACACATGTGTCCCGTAGTTGTCACGCACTTAACGAAGTGTCACGTGACTATCTGAGCCACACTCTATCTGAGTAATCTAGGCATGATGTGAGTCATCTGCATCATCTCTAAGTTGTACTAGCATGATGCTACTACATCATATCTAATCTGTACTATCATAATGCGACTCAAGCATATGCATCATATCTAAATTGTACTAGCATGATGTGGGATACCATCTACATCATCTCTAAACCATACTAGCATGATGTGAATGCATCATATATAAGATGTACTGGCATGATGTAGATCAATGCCTCTGCATCATCTCTAAGTCGTACTAGCATGGTGTAAATGCACCATCTCTAAGTTGTACTAGCATGATGCGAGTCATCTACATCATCTCTAAGATGTACTAGCATGATGCTACTGCATCATATCTAAGTTATACTAGCACGATGCGTCTCAAGACATATGTATCGTATCTAAGCTATACTAGAATGATGCTGAAGCATCATATCTAATATGTACTAGCATGATACAAATCAACACTCCCTCTCAACCAACGAAGCAATCTCTACAAGTCCCAACTTGTCCTTGAAGTACACAAACTTCCCTTTGGACAAGTGCTTTGTTAGAATATCCGCTATCTGCTCATCGGTGGAGATATACTAGAGTTTTACTTCTCCCTTATAGACTCGATCACGGATGTAATAATACTTGTCTCAATGTGCTTTGACCTATCATGGAACATCGCGTTATCTGAAAGATTCACACAACTTTGATTGTCACAGAATATCACGGTTGAATTCGACACCTGATCAAATAGTCCAGAAATCAACTTACAGAGCCATATTGCTTTCGTACAAGAATGACATGCTGCAATGTACTCTACCTTTATAGTGCTGAGTGCCACAAACTTCTGTTTCCTGCTAATCCAAGATATTATGGCTGAACCCAAACTAAAATAGGTACCAAAGGTACTCTTTCTGTCATTTGCAGTCCCTGCCCAATTAGAGTCTGTATATCCTTGCAACATTACTTCTCCACTTTGAGAAGTATCTGAGTCCATACCCAAATGTACCACATAGGTACCTTAACACATGTTTTGTAGCAACCTAGTGCAATTGCCCTGGTTCACTCATGAACTGTCTCAAGGTGCTCATAAAACATATATATGGCCTGGTGTTCACCAGGTACATCAGGGACCCAACTAGTTGTCTGTACATCGTAGGGTCCACCAAATTTGATTTTGAAGTTGAAGTTGCCTCATTCAACTTCTTCAAATTTGATATCATGGGTGTGGCCATGGACCTGCAGTCCATTATGCCATATCTCTGCAAGATCACAAGTGCGTACTTCCTCTGTTAGAGGAATTTCTTGCCTGGCCTCTACCACACCTCCAATCCCTTGGAGAATACTCAATCTCCTGACAAGAACAATCGATCATCCCAAGAATAACCAATCTGGGACTAGCTCTTCTAGAAGTGGATCTGCATGTACTGAGAGTAGCTCCTCCACTCTCTCTGGAAATGCTCCCTTTGGATCTCTGGAATTGCTCCTGGGCTTCTGCAACTGCTCCCTCTGGGACTCATACCGTGTCTATGACCTCCATTGGATCTATCACCATAGATGTGCTATAGTGGGTTTGACTGGATGTATCCACGATCATTGGAACTGTCTCTGCTATCTAGTATGATCCCATCTTGGAGGTATACTACTCCTAGAGACTTTTTGTCTTTGAGCATCACGTCCGACAATGTCTCTCCTTGACATCATGTTGGAAGGTCTTTCCCTCCATGTCTACCTTTCTGCATGGGCCAACTTGCTCCCTCTTACACTGAAGCGAACCCTGCTTGTCCAGTTTTCCTTCGCCATATTCATCTTTAAGAGGAAATAGAAATATTAAGCTAGCACAAACTTTGTGCATGAACTTACTTTTCCAATCGAAGATGGGCACATTTCACCAGTAATATCTTTGAAGCAGAAGATGTCTGGCTTATTATTTTCGATTCTTGCAACAATTTCTGTCAGATTAAAGGATAATCCATCTCCTCCTCCAACCTTCAAAAACAACTACTAATGCTCATCGCAACCATTGTTGAAGAATAATCCTTCACAAAACTTCCACGTCCTCAAATTTGATTCTCAAGTATTCCAACTCTCTAATTTCATTTGACTTCAATAAACTCAAACAGAGACAAAAAGATGAGCAAGAGCTTATTTCAATTCTTCATACCCAGAGTTCGAAACAACCATCTCAGCTATTATGAACTTATTTATTGAAGCTCAACTTTTTCACGAAGCTCAACTCAGAGTTCGTAGGCTTGGTGCTCACGTTTAGCACGAAGCTCAACTCCTCGTCCCTTTTGGTAAATCTCAGCATTCTCGGCTCCACTGTCATCGCCGTCTCTTCTCGAAATTCTGGGTTTTTGTGTTCACACGTTTGCCACGTGTTCTACGCGATTATTGGGGAATGTGAGTCCTGGATACTAGGTCTATGCCTTGATCCCACTCGATCACCTTTCACACAACTGACCATAGTATCCAGCTTCATCTCCTTATTTCAGACGACGTCCTCCCACAACAATGATGAAACAAGATTTCAATCACTATACACGAGTTATTTCAAAACACCAAGCCAAACCTCTACACAGTTTGAAGTATATACTTTGTTATGGATCATAAAGGGACTACAATTGAATTATAACCCTCTGTAAACTGTTATCCCAGCCCATCTTATTTACACATTTCATTTCTTATTCTCCTCTAGGTCACAGTACATTGAGAAATGAAACACAAAACCAATACACATTACAGCAGCCGTTCATACCTCCATGCCCAAATCTTGCTCACAGGAATACAAAGATCAGGAAAAGTATAATTGCAGGAAGCATTGCCATACTTAGAACCCAATACTGTAATGCATTCATGAAACTTGACTTGTTAAATAAGTAGTTTTGGGAATTGTTTCCCAATTTATGTTAACCTCAATTTTCAACTAGAGAACTTGCTTTCAGTTTGTAAACTCAAATGACAACTTAAGATATGCATAAAAGATTGTCCCCATCTAGTTTGCCCCCTTTACAACATCTAGTTTCCCCCCTCTACAACATTTTGAAAGAATACAATTAATTTTCACTAAATTCATAACATTCTATCTTCTATGTTACATGTATCTTTTCTAGTTAATCATGAGTTTAGAAAGAATTGTTATAAAACTTTGTTTCAAATCTTGAATTCAACACTACCAGAGAGAAAGTTGTGAAAGAATACAATTAATTTTCACTAAATTCATAACATTCTATCTTTTATGTTACATGTATCTTTTCTAGTTAATCATGAGTTTAGAAAGAATTGTTATAAAACTTTGTTTCAAAGCTTGAATTCAACACTACCAGAGAGAAAGTTGTGCAAATAGAGGCAAGCAAATAAATATGCATTTTGATGCTTCCATTATTAACCTTCAAATATACCCAAATCATTGTGATGTAGTTAAAGGTTATGTTGAAGCTCCTTTAAGATAATTTAAAAATATAAACAAGTGGTCAAAGATGATGCTGCACTAAATTTTCCCAAGGAATATCATTCCCTACTTCATGAAAGCTTAAAAATTCAAGCAATGTACCAATCATGGTATATATGGATTTTATGGCCTTTAGAATTAGTTAACAGACTCAATAACAAGAAACGACCATATTAATTGTGATAGAGAAGGATATTGAGCTTCCAAACTTGATGCATTCAGCTCTAATTTGGAGATTTGTGGTCTCAAAACTTTCAAATCCATTTTGAGGTATCAAATGAAACATTTTAGGGTCAAAGTTTTTTGTGCATAGCTCTAGCCCATCGATGTTGTTTTACACATCAAGGCCTTTCTAAGAGTGTGAAAATCACCTCAATATGAGTTCGTCTGCGGAAGTTATTCCTCTCTCAAGTGGCCTACCTTGTTGACCACCAAAGTACTGAGTGGATGCCACATTAGTTCCCATTATTCACATGTCAACTTTCAAGAATATTCTAGAAGGTCCAAAATCCTAACACTAATTGAGGGTTGAGGCATGCAAAAACCCTAACCCTAGACAACTATTAGGCTATGTTAAATATTGGGTCACTAGGATGATATGGGTTCCATTCTTTTAACATTGTACTTGTTCCATAGTTTAGTAGAGGATCTAGGACTGAGATTTGAGAGCATAGAGAAGGAATAATATTCTGTACCAATCGTTCATGCCATAGTTTCAAAAGCAATTCCATAGTGAATGCCCCTTTTTTTGTATTTGCATTTTCATAACTAAAGAAAATAGAGAATAGCATAGGCCTCCCCTTTTAGCTGGGTTTTCTCCCATTTCAAGTTTCCCAAGATATGTCTTGTGTCCATTTGCTTGTTTCTTTCATTTTTCACATTTAAGTTATTTTCATAAATTTGAGCGTTAAGCTAGTAATAACAAATATTGGATCCAAGGAAATAAATTGAATAATAAAATATTGCAAGATCTATTGTGATGAACTGCTCCAATGGAATTTCCATGACAGTTTACAGATCATTTAATGTAGCAAATCTACAACTAAAACATTCCTAAAACATCCCTCACACACCAATAACCGTTCCCACTAATTTATGGATGATTTATTCTCGTTCCAAAGTTATTGGAAATTCAAAAACTTAAAGTATTCGTTTCCCACTTCTAGAGTGGTTCTTACGAAATTAGGTAAATTAATGATATTTAACTTGGTTTATATTTGATATTTAAAATGCTACTTTATAATGTATTTTAAAGTGCCATTCTTGTTTATCACTTAAAATTATGAACATGTGAAGTGGATTGAATGTAGGTGTGCACCCATGTTTACTACCAAGACCATATTTCGATGTACATGTGAATATTTCTCTTCTAGAGTAGATATTTTATACATCTTAATTGGCATAACCATTAAAGGATTCAATGCACATATTTGATTTAAGCATCTTTTAAGGTATTATCCAAGTTCTCTCATTTTGAGTTTTTTTTTTTTCTTCTATTTAGTTTCTAACATGCACACTTGTGTATCAATTGGGTGTAGTTTGAGTGGTTGTGAGGAAAAGTTGTTACCCTTCTCACAAGAATTCAAATTCCACTTTGCGACATGTTTTCTCTTAGTGAATCAATTGTTGATGAATTACAAATAATCTATCCATGAATTGTTGATTTAATCTTGTACCTTGAAGAATCTAGATTATACCCTAAGTACCATCCTCATTATGAAAATAAGTACCAAAATCATTTTTATCATAGAAAAAAAAAACATCACACTTACATATAATTCCCTCTTCAAACTTTTTAACATAGCCTTGTAAATATTATATAATTCCCTCTTCAATTATTTTGGATTTTTTTAACATATAAATATTGTATGAGATGCACAATTCCTTGAAAAAGGCATTAAGAATCTTTAAGATTAAAAAACTAAAATATTGGAATAATTGTCAATAGAAAAAACCCTAGGAAGGTAGAGGACCCATTAATATAGTGAGTCCAAGTTTTATTCCATTCCCTTGCATCAACATTATGGGTTGTATTACTATTTTTCTATTGAGCTTTTGTTCTCTTTGTTTTCTAGGTATGTGATGTTCACTTCCGGGGAATTAAAATTTATGACTTCCCCCTTGAATTGCAGTATTTTTTTTTTAAGGGAACTGATATACTCAGTCCATAATTAAGTTTCTTTTGACATTAACTCCGTAATATTACGATTGACAAAAGATTTAAGAGTTCGTATGAGCCTTGCGTGGCAGGAAAGGGTTTTCTTTTGGATAGTTATGACATTTGTATGGATGTGTATGTTTGTTGAATATTTTGGTTTATGGTATTTCTAATCCATTAGAGATAGATTTTATGTGAATCCCAACCCATCCTTGAATATATTATTATAATATATACTAAAGTTTTTTTTTTAATATATTATATATTTAAAATATAATAAATAAAAATATATTTAAAACATTATTATATTTTTGCTGGGAGATTATGTGTGGATTTCAAATCTCAAATTACTTTTTATTTTTTTAGTTATTATTATATTTATTAGGAAAACTTGTACATATAGAAAACTACTATGCTATTAGTTGTTATTATAATTATGTTAATATGGCTTTGGGTAGATACCAATCTATTATGGACTTCATTTTGTTATCATAATTATTTAAGTAAACCTTAGGCAAATCCCAAATTACTATGTGTAATGTTTTTTGAGTAAGTCTTAAATGGGATTTGTTGTGAACCATTTTGATAAGTTTTTTAGTATTTTGTTTATCACCTAATCTATTAATGGATTAATGAATTTAATGGTGCCATTATCTCTTGGTACTTATGGTTGAACTAAAAACACGTTTTCATTTATTCATTGACTCTTGGGCAGTTGGACTTCCCTTAAGAAATTATGGACTTTTTGGACTTTGATTATGAGCATAAGTGAGTGTTGGTTGAATTAAGAGGAGATCCTATATCACTTAGTTTGACTAGACTTCTTGTGCCTTTATTTAGTTTGGAATAATTTCATTAGTATAAAGTTATGGTATGATTGCATACTTGAACGATCACTATCGTAGGTAGTACTATGTATTTGTCTCACATTAGTGCATGCGTGAAAGAGATTGGCCTTAATAAAGAAGGATCTTAGCACATGGGTGAACTTGAGGTTTTGAATTCTATGGTTGGGTAAATGTCATTCAATATAATTGGAGAATCCCTTCAGTAGTGGAATATTCTATGGTGAACCACTATCTATGTTCTTTGGATTATTTTTAGGAAATAACATTAAGTTTAAATATCAATAGTAAGGTTTCCAAAAATGCTATCATACAAGTTAAGAACTAATATAGATACATACATATAACCCTTCTCGAGTAGGACATAATAGTGTGGTTGTGGTTGTGTAAACAAGTCTAGAGTGGTAATGTTCATCAAGAATGGTGGTTGTAGAAAAAAGACTCATTTATCAAATTGGAAAACATTACGTCCTCACCTTATACTTATTGCATCGATATTTTAAAGTAGTTTTTGAAGAAATGTCTACCTACCTTGTTACTATAGAATTTAAAGTTAATGGGCCACTGGGCCTTAGAAATTTATTAAACATGAGTGTTAGTTAGTTGGAAACAAATGAGTATTTCTTGGAATGACATTTTCTTATGTTATTGTGTAGGTGTATGAATTTCATGAACTTAGTGGTTGTAGTCTCTTACTATGTTCTATACTTATGTGAATAGAAAGTTCTTTGTTTATTAATTCATCACACATAAGATGGGGAAATCATATCATAATATTAATGGTTGTAATTTAAGAGATTATTGTCTCTAATAGAGGGTTCCCATAATGTTTTTTTTTTTTTGACAGAAACGGTTAATGGGATGGTTAATGGGATTTGTATTAAAAACAGCGGCAAGCCACTGGTGCTTTTACAATGTTTGCAGGAACGCAAAAATCTTTACTAATGTCGACTATGACTGCTAGCTGCTAACAATACTTAGATGCCATGGATGGCTGTTACAAAATGCCAATAGAAAATTTCTTTCTTTTGGGAGTGCTTCTGGACTACTCCTTGCCTTTTCCCTTAGGCTGCTCTCTTTCTTCTTTCCATTCCTTGTTTAGCTGCTCCATCTGTTGCTCCAGATTCCGCATTCTCACTTCGTGCTCTTGCTTTGGGTTTCCCATTTCCTTCCTCATCTTCCAAATCTCCTCGTTCAACCCAGATCTTGTGAAGAGAATATCCTTCTCTAGCACCTCCATTTGCCTCCCTGCCTCGCTATCCAAGCTCTACAAGAAGTCTTCCAAGCTGACCAAGAGGCCTCACAGTTTCTCCAGTTCCTCTTCCAGCGCTGTTATTCGTTCCTCCATGGACGGTTTGGGGCCCAAGCTTGACGCCATCGTGAGCCTTTGCTTGCAACTCTTCTGACCTTTCACAACTACCTGATTATGCTGCCTTGACTCGGCCTCCCTGCTCAATGTTCCTCTTACTTTGTCACGAGCCTTCCCTCCTGTTTGAGTTAAGTAACCCCGCCTCGTCCTTACGCTGCTAGATTCTCTGATCGGAGGTATGGCCTGAGGGATTGTGTTCACCAGCCTCATGATGAAGTTCTCCCTCATTTCTGAAGATCGCACGGACAGTCTGAGATATGGTTGTCTTGTCCTCTGCCCCTCCATCTTATCTGTTTGTCCACTTGCGCTGTCAGCTCGTTTTGAAGATTTTATAGGATACTCCCTTCTACTGATATTCCGTTGAGTCTCATGCTTCCTTTCTCCAAACGGGCTCCCACATTGGCTTCTTCATCCACCTAGGCATTGTTCCCTCTCAGGACGTGGAACAATTGTATGGAATGGAACCGATGCCTGAGAATAATAATTTTGTCTATGACATGCTGGAGTTGTCCATTAGCTACCCTGGTGTTCTAATTTAAGGCTTGAATTATAAGCCTTGAATCTCCAATCACAATCAAATCTCAAATATTTAGGGATAGGGCTTGGCTGAGTCCTTGCCAGAGGGCAAGGGCTTCTGCTTTGTTGTTGGGCTCAATGCCTAGTTCCCAGGCATACTCGAGGATGATATTCTCACTGGAATTGCTTATTATCCCTCCTCCCCCTGCCTTCCCTGAATTACCTTTGGATGCTCCGTCGAATGAAAGAATGTTGGAGTTCCAAGAGTTTTGCCACTCTTCCAGTGCACTTTTATCCATTCTGAGCTCCCAACTACAGGGTGTGGAGATTGGGGGTCCCCCTAGTGAGATGTTTTGAAGTCCTAGATGATGAATCCATCCTTCTTCTTCATGTCCCAAGGGACACGAGTTTGAAGCCTTTATAAAGTAGGGCGCACTCTCACTGAATAGGGCATTAATTCTAACGACTACTTGGGTTTGGGTTCTTTTCTCTTCTCTGAAAAGCCAATTATTCCTTTCCATCCAGATCTTCTAGAGGATGAACTTTGGCAATGCCTTCCAAGTCACTGAGAGGTGACCTTGATTGGCTGTCTGGAATAGGCAAAGAGCCTGCCAATTCGAGAGCAGAAGCTGGATTTCCTGCGGGAGGATAGGGGTCAAGGCTCCTAAACCAAGGACTAAATGCCATACCTCACTAGCAAAAGGGCAACCCAATAGCAAGTGGTTTGTCGTTTCCTCTTCCTGACAACAGAGTGGGCATCTAGTGGGCCCTGCCCACCCTTTTTTCCTAAGATTTTCTCCTGAGAGTACTCCTTTTTGGGCCACTGTCCAAACAAACAAATCAATTTTCGGAAGGGATTTCACTGCCCAAATTGACTTCCAAATTGCAGAATCTGGTAGAACTTGGGGACCTGAGACGAACTGGGAGTAACCCCCAGCTGTGGTGTAAGGCCCTGCTCTAGGACCCCAACCTATCTTGTCTTTCTTTTTCTCACAGAGGGGGGTTTTCCCTTGTAGTAAAACCTTTAGGCTACTCCATTCTTCTTCCATATCTTGGGGTAGAAAGGCGATCTCCCACCTGGACCAAGACATACTTTCATCATTTCTCCATGTCGAGATGTCCCATATATTGTGAAGATTGTTGGTCTGCATCCAGTCTTTTAGACGCCTTAGCTCCTGCCTTGTTGATAGTGCTGGTCTGCCTAGGACTGAGTCCTCCCAAATGTTGATGTTTTTCCCATTTCCTGGGACCCAAATGAGTTGTGGGAGGAAGGCCGGTAGTGCCTTCTGACATAGGCTGAAGATTGGAGAGCCCTTCCCTAGCTTTGTTAGATTCCCTAGACATTTTGTCCTAGGCCCTCGAAAATATTTTTTCCAGAGGGCTCGTTTGCTCCAATTGGAAGTCCCTGTGATTAGTTTCCATAAAATTTTTGCCCCAAGAGCCAAATTTTGCATCTGCAAGTCCTTTAATTGGAGTCCCCCTTCAAGAAATGACTTTGTGATTTTCCCCTAATTGATAAGGTGTAGTCTCCTTCCCATTTGCTTCCCTCCTTCCCAAAGAAATTGTCGGGTCATCGCCTCTATTTTCTGTATTACAGATCTAGGCGCTAACATGAGTGCGCTTTGATAGATTGGAATGCTTGTTAATACAAATTTTATGAGAACTAGTTTGCCTGCTATGTTCATCCAGTTGGCTCCCCAGGAGTTGATTCTGTTTTTAATTCTCTTTATCATGTTATTCCAGTGTGTAGCTTTTGGGGCGGCTTTAATGATAGGAACTCCCAGATATTTAAACTCATCCCAGCTGGTGCTTCCTTCAATTCCAAGGATTCTTGAGATATCATGCATTTCTCTTGGATTAATTTTCCACCCATAGATTTTGCTCTTGGCTGAGCTGATCACGCTGCTTGAGATGTCTGTGTAAATGTCAAGCTCCTTCTTGAATTTCATGGCTGTTGCCAGACTTGTGCCTCCCAGAAGCAGCGTATCATCTACAAATTGGGAATGGTTAATGTCCTTAACCCCTTTTGCGATTCGAAGCCTGGAGAGATTGAGCTGTCTTTGCCCATACTCTAGCTGAAGGCTAAGGACAGAGGCTTGAAGAGCATAAAGAAGAGGGGAAAGGGGGCAACCTTGCCGGAGTCCTCTGGTTGCTTGAAAGAAATTTGTGGCTCATCCATTTACCAAAGGTTCTATCCAGGGCCCGAAGATAGATGATTTGATCCAGTTAATGAAGGAGAGGGAAAAACCAAATCGCTCCATCACTTGGAACAGAAAAGTATGCCTTACCCTGTCAAATGCATTTGAGAGATCAAGTTTGACTATCATACCTTTGTCTTTCCGCTGGAGACTTGAGTGTAGTGCCTCTTGGATGAGGATGATATTTTCCATTATGCTCCATCCTTTAATGAAACCCCCTTGATTTTTCGGAATGATAGCAGGGAGGATGCTTTTGAGTCTGTTCGCAATGATTTTGGTTAGTATTTTATAGCTAGTGTTGCAGAGGGAGATAGGGCGGAACCTTTCAAAACTGGACGCTCCTTTTTCCTTTTTGGATCAATGCTAAGAATGAAGAATTTGTTCCTCCTCCAATTTTGGAACAAGATTGGGACTTCCTAATGAGTTTGGTAAGATCGGACTTGATGGTGTTCCACCCATGCTGATAAAATCTGGCCGTAAAGCCATCTGGTCCTGGGGCTTTGTTCGAGTGCAGTTGATCTAGAGCCTCTTTGATTTCTTGCTGATCTATTTCCTTGACTAACTTGCTGTTAACATCTTCTTGAACCCTTGCCTGGATAAAAGCCAAAGGGTAGGATGCTGGATCGCTTGCCTCTTGGTGAGGCTCTGTGTAGAGTGCTTCAAAAGCTTGTACCACTGCCTCCTTGATGCCCTCAAAGTCTGTTATAATCTGGTCCTGAGTATGGATTTATGTTACCATTTTAAACTGCTTCTGGGCCTCCGCTTGCTTATGAAAGAAATTGGTGTTCTTATCCCTTGCTTCAAGCCAAAGAAACCTCGATTTTTGTTGCCAATGTTTTTCCTCTTCTCTGCATGCTTGATGCCAGATTTTTTGCAGCTTTGCCTCTCGCTGCAAGTTTTCCTTCGAGGGATCCGAATCTTCCATTTCTAGCTGGAAAGCTTCTAAATGTTGTTGTGCTTCTAGTCGTGCTGAGAGGGGGTTTGGGAGGGTTTTGGACCAGACTTTTAAAGCTCTTTTTAACCTTCTGAGCTTTTCTTCCCAGACATAAAAGGGGGAGCCTTTTACTGTACCGTTCCAGATTTTGGCTACCAGGGCGGGATAGCTTTCCTCTTGGGTCCACCTTGGGTTGAAGCGAAAGGGGATTGGCCCCAGATTGTTGTCAGCTGTCAAGATTAGAGAGATTGGCTCGTGGTCTGACACACTGTGAGGGAGATAGTAGAGTCTGGGTTGAGTCCCAAGACGAGGAAGGAGCTTTGGATGAGGAATCTATCCAGTCTAGCTACAATATGCCTTGGCCCCACCCTCTTGTTTGACCAGGTGTATTTCCCTTTTACTGGCTTTATATCCTCCAACTCCTAGGTAGACATTAGGTCCTCTACCCATTCCCGTGCTTGGTCCCGAACTCTTGAGCCTCCTTTTTTCTCATTCGCCGAGAGGGTTAGATTCAGATCCCCCCCAAGGATGATGTTGTCCAGGACATTGTGTTGCAGGAAATCCCTTAAGGTCTCCCAGCAAGAGATTTTGTCTTCTGGAAGGACTGGTACATAGAGATTAAAGAGGCTTACCTATCTTCCTGATTCCAAATGAACTAGGCGGGTGAAGATCCAGTGTTTGCGCGCTTCATGCATGCCTAGGTCGTATTTTTTGGAGTTCCATATCGTGCCAAGGCCGCCTGAAGCCCCTCTGGCACTTTCTGCTATACCGCTGCTGACATTCCATCTTTCTTTGGATCTCCTAAGGAAGTCTTGTCCCTCCATCTTGGTTTCTTGGATCAATAGGATCTCGAATTTGGAGGTTTTGATAATGTCTTTTAATGCCTCTTATTTGGGCATACTTCCGAAACCTTTGCAGTTCCAAGAAACAAATTTCATTGATTACCTGAGGGGGAGTTTTGGCCTTCTTGGAAGGCCTTGGAATTCTTCCTAGTTTGTCTGACATTGATCAACTATTTGAGGGTTGGCTACGATCCATTTAGGACATCCTTGTAAGTCTCTTTTTCTTGCTCCACTATTTTGGATTTCCTTTCTCTTCTTGGTTTTTTTGGAGTGAGTTCAATGCTGCTATCTTCCTCACTGCTACTTCCTGTATGGATCTCACCCTCCTCCATTGCTTGAGCTTCCCCTGGCTCTCTAGGATCTTGAGCTTGGTCTTTTCCTTTCCCCTGCGACAAGATGTCCACTAGTTCTGGATTTGATCTCTGCTATTCTGGCTCCTCTGCAAGACTTGGCTGCGTCACCACTTCTGTAGTTTCATTTATCTTTTCTGAGTCGGTTTCCTTACCATTGTTCCGTGTGTCTTTGTTGGGTCCAGGATCTGCTTGGTGTGCCAGAGCCGTATTTTCCGGTCTTGGACCCTTTGCCTTTGCGTTGGGTTTTTCTCTACCCACCTGTTGCCATCCATCGTTTGTGTCTTTAGCCTTGCATGGTTCTTTGGGACAGTTTCTCTGAAAATGGCCGTACTCATGACATCCCCTGCATTTAAACGGTAACTGTTCGTAGTCAAGTTTTTGGAAGTGTTGCCACTCTCCTACCTTTATCTTGACTGCCTCTGGGAGCCCTACCTCTAGATTCACCTCCACACAGATACGAGCACATGAGTACTGGTCTTTTGGATCCGCCTTATCTATGTAGTTCCCAAGGCCATTGCCGATTGCCTGGAGCGAGGAGTTGTTCCAACAATGGATTGGGAGGTTTGGGAGCCTGACCCACACCGGGACTTCCTTGGGGACCTCCGATTCCGGATCAAATCTTGGGTGCCAACGATTCAGGTAGAGACCTTGAGGACCCATGAAATAAGGCCCGTTCCTGAAGATCAAATCCCGGTCTACTTCTGAAATAAATTCGAAAATGTAATACCCTCTGCCCACTGCATAGCATGTAACGCTGTTCTGTAGTAATGGTCTCCAGTTCCTTTGTATCCAGTTGTCTGTATTTTTGGTGGAGGGAAAAATCCCCATGAACTGGCCAACCAACCCTCGTTTAGCTAGTGAGACCGCAACTCTCATTGGCTGATCCGGAGGCAAATCGATTTCAGGAATCGTTTCTAAGCGTTTTACAAAGCTTGGAGGTGCCACTTTAGAGGGTTTCTTGCCATGAACGATCAAGAGCTTGCAAAATGCGTTGCTGTGTGAGGGAGGGGTGCTTGGCTAACCGCCTCCTGGGGCAGCCATGGATTGACCTCTGCTTGGAAACCACAACTAGGTCAAAAAATTTCCATCGTCCGCTCTGTAAAGTCCACTAGATATTCAACAATGTTAGTTTTAAGCAACCCATACATTAAGGCTATGTACTGACCTTTTTAACACAAGGGTTCCCATAATGTTACCTTATTTCTTTGGGGCATTGGACCTACCATAATCCTTAGTGGTTGTAATGATAAGAATCCTCTCTGGGACTAATATATGTATTGTTATTTTGGATATTTTAGTCATTGTATAAGTTCTACTTTCTTGGATACCATGACATGCACAAATAGTCTTTACCATGAACTTGGTGAAAACATAGATGAAATCCATTGCAAAAACTAATATTTTTAACCTTCTTATTCTTTTATTCCATTGAATTTCCATGTGCTAGTTGATGATGTGGACACATATTTGTATATGTCAACTAATCAACCAATTGTAGGTCATCTATACTTAGCTATTTTTTCTTATTTTCTGGCGATCCTTTTCCATAGGTCAATGTCACAAGGCATCTCTATGGGGCATCCTCATAGGTCATATTTTCAAGCCTTAAAATTCCTTTGAGATAACCCACTAAGGATTAACTTATTGAGTGGACATGTTATTAGAGTGATGTCCTTTAATGACACCTCATTAGTGCCACATGACTATATATCGATTATTTTCAACCTATATCACCCTACACATGTCATACATGACACATAATTAATTCCATGTCAATATGCCATGTTAGGATTCCATTCATCATCATGGCGTGTCATCACCTAAGTAGTATTGTTAACAAATCCTTGGTTGACACATGTCACTAAGCTACATCATCCTTAGGCTCATTATCTTAGCATATTAAAGGGGCCTCCATGCTTAGTCTTTATTTTGTGTTAGTAGGCCATCTTCACAAACATCACCTTGAACTACCCTTGTGGGTCATCCGCTCGTGAGTGAAACATGTATTTCAAACTTAGTTGAATTTTCTTATGGCCTTACATGGGCCATAAAAACATCTTACCCCCACAAGGTTTAACCTACTCCCTTTGAACTAACTTGAATAAAAATGGACGACATGCTATGATTTCTTCCACCCTACCACATGTCACCATCGAATTAAGCCTTTAGTGGGACTCATGAGTAATTCCATGTCAGTGTGTCAGGTTAGTATTCCATGTTAGCATGCCACATCACCAAGACATGTCATCACCTAACTAGTAATGTTGACCAATTGTTAGTTGACACATATCCTAGGTGGGAAATGTCAGTAGGCCACATCATCCTTAGTCTCATAATATTATCATTGTTATTATAGGGGACCCCTATTATAACCGTTAGAATTGATATACCAATAGCTTCATTGCATACCTTTGGATGTACTAGAGATAGTTAGTTGACAACTGAAGTTCAAATAGGTGAGTTGATCTTAACCTTGTATAATAAATTAATGTAAATGGATTCTTAATAAAAACATAAAATATACAATGGCACAAACACACACACACACACACACACATTACACATATATTTTACCCCGAAAACCCAAACTGGGAAAACCAACAACTTGTTTAGAGCCTCACCTCTAATAGTTTATTCATCATATATCTTCATTGTTTATAGTACACTATATATAGGATCCAATGGCATCCAAAACCCCTAAACCATTGAATCATATTAATCAAAAAACCTAATTCCTTAACCATAATTAGAAAACTATTGGCGAAAACAATGTGCCAAAAAACCTCTAAAAATAGACGCAAAAAACTGTTAATTTTTATTTTTTTTAGGGGTGCTTCCCTCGAACCCTTGCGAAGGGGGGCTCCCTCTCCCCTACAACCCCATAGACAGGGGGGATTTACCCCCTTGTGACCCCCCAAATAGGGGGGGATGCGCCCTCCTTGAAACTACCGTGCCAGGGGGGGCTAGAGCCCCTCCCTGTGACCCCCAACGCACCCAATTGTGCAAATAATATAACACATACCAAATATTATCCCACTTGTTTTATTTATATACAAGGGGTTACAAGGTTGCATAGTCAACATCCCGAGAAACAATGCCCATAGATCCTCTATACCAAGAGAACTTCTCAATTCTCACATATTTTGTTAATGAATCTATAACATTGTTGAAATTGTCAACCTTCATCAATAACACCTTATTTTCTTCAACCACGTCTCTCACAAAGTGATACTAAATATCAATATGCTTTGTCTTTGAATCATAAGCCGCGTTCTTTGCTAGGAATATTTCACTCTGACTATTACAATCTATTCTTATAGCTTGGTGTACCAACCCAATGCTTGAACACAATCTCCGTAACCATACTGCTTCTTTGCTTGCATGAGTGGCTACCATGCATTTAACTTATGTAGTTTAGAATGCCACTATAGATTGTCTTTTGCTCATCCAAATGATTTCTCCTCCAAATAGGTTAAACACATATCCACTTGTAGATATTCTATGATCCAGATCTCTAGCACTATTTGCATCAACAAAGCCATGTATGTCCAACACTATGTCCCATCCTAGTATTCCTTGGTAGCACAATCCATAACTAGTAGTGCTACACAATATCTGAAAACCATCTTTACTGTTGTTCAATGCTCCTTCCTTGGTTTTGACATATACCTGCTCAAAACTCCCACTACATGTGCAATGTCCAATCTAGTACAAGTCATTGCATACATCAAACTACCAACCACACTAGCATATGTAACATATGACATGTTCTCTTCCTCTTCTTGTGTCTGAGGACACTGATCCATAGATAACTTTACACCTACATAAATATGAACCTTGACCAATTTACATTCCTACATATTAAACCTCTACAATATTGTCTCAACACATTTCCTCTGATTTAACCACAATTTCCTATTTGATCAATCTCTTTTAATTTTCATGCCCAAAATGAAATTTGCAGCACCAAGATCCTTCATGTTAAATTTAGAGGACAACTTAGTTTTCACATTCTGGATAATATTCTTGTCATTTCTTATCATCACCATACCATCCACTTACAAGACCAAATAAATAACATGATCACCGATTAATTTGAAATACAAACATTGATCCACTTTGCTCGTGGAATCAAGTCCCAACATATAAGTATCAAATTTTTGATACCATACTCTTAGTGATTGCTTTAACCCATATATGAAATTTTTGAGCTTGCATACTAGCTCTTTCTTTCCCTTCACAACACAACCTTTTTGATGCTTCATGTAGATCTTTTCTTCCAAATCTCCATGTACGAATGCTATCTTCACATCCATCTATTCTAATTCAAAATCAAAAGCAACAACAACAAATAAAATGAATCTAATAGGAGTTAACTTGGCAACATGAGAAAAAATTTCACCAAAGTCAATTTGTAGATTTTAACCTTGTAAAATTACTTACTACAAATAGATTATTAATAAAAACCATAAGAGATATAATGACACACACACACACATTACACAAATATTTTTACCGTGGAAAACTAAACTGGGAAAACTAGCAACCTATGTAGATCCACACCTCTAATCTTTTATTCATCATA
>CBVK0100302144.1:0-18930 GCA_900067695.1 Picea abies | reverse complement strand
GTTGTAGCCAAAGAATTGGGGAGTTGGAGCTTCCCTCAGGTTGTAGCCTGAGAAACTAGGGGGTTGGAACCTCCTTTCAGTTGCAGCTGGAAAACAAAGGAAGTTGGTGCTTCCAATGAATGTAATTCTTAAAGACATATAAGAAAAATCATTCTGTGGTTTTCTCCCGGTTTGGGTTTCCACGTAAAAACACTGGTGTACTGTGTATGTGTATGATTTCTCATTTATTCATTGTTTATTTACTCTGAAACTATTGGATGATAATTCTATATTCATATAACACTTTCATTTTATGGATTAGATTGCTCTATTACTGATTCACCCCCCCTCTCAGTAATCCAACATATGTTTCCAATTGTCTAGTTTTAGTAGGTTTGTTTCTGGAAGACCCTTTTCTAAGTCCACTTAAACACATATTCTAGCACATGGAAACATATTTCCCTTTTGTTATGAAGAGTTTATATATTTTCCTAGAGAGTTCCCAATATTTCTTAGAGAATCAGGGTTCCTACAATGAAGGGGGAGATGCAAAAGTTTTACCCACACTGGAATTGCCGAGGGCACATCAAGTTTTGGGTTGAAGTCTGTAGTCCATTTGTGAAGATACATGCCTCAGTTGCTAAAGAAGTAAGGGCCTCCTCTAAAGATCATATCACTGTCTTCCTTAGTTTCAAACAAGAAGGTGTAGAATCTGTGTCCACAAAAATAGAGGGTCATTCTTCCTTTGATGAAAACCTGCCAATTATTTTGCACCTAGATATCCATGGCCCGAGGGGATGTCCACAGGTCGGTGAACTAACCTAAAAGGCCCCTTTCGAAAATATCTAACACTTTCGAATGAGTTGGCGTTGCGGGAAGGACGACTTCAGGGATTTTTCAAGGTGTTTCACGAACTTTGGCGGCTGGGGTTTGGAGACAGAAGGGCCAAGGCCTAAAGCCATAGATCTGAAAGCTAGTTCATTGGGCATTGGAGGGGGCCACTGAGAAGAAGGCAAGGAGGCCATGAGCATGGGATAGAGTTTCGAAACAAAGCTCATAGAAGAAGCTGCATAGATAAGATTTTTTATCTGAAATTGATTCTTTCACTAGAAATATTACTCTTATGATCATTCATAATTGTCCTAAGGGCAAGTTGAATCAAAGATTTGTATAGTCCCTAGGGAACATCTATAATTCTTAAACCATTCTTGGGAACCTATACCTATTTCCCAAATATTTTACTGACCATCTCAGTCTTTTCTACATGGGGATTCTTTTGGAGTTAAATGTTGCTCCCCCTCTGCATGGAATTTTTGTTACTCTTGCAACAAAAATAGATTATAGGTAAACCCTCTACCCAAATAGTTTTAATTCCATAGCTATGTCATCATAATTAGCTATGGCATAATCTATGGCATCATCTATTTCCTCATTTTTGAAATTGAGGGGTCCAAACATAAAGTCAAAAACCTTTTTTCTTCTTAGGATATTTAGCAATCACGTTGGAAAATTATTTTTATCTCTCCATGCATCAACACACTCCTGGAATTAGTTGACAATGAAATTTTCATCTTGGGAACCCCCTATTTCAATTACTGTGTCCATGGTAGAGGATGCCCCTATTTCAATTGCAACCATGGTTGTATGGATTCAAAGATGAAATCATGGACAAGAGATTATTCAATGCAGGTTAACGAATGCATGCTAACATCGAGAAATGCATGCCGACACTGAGGAATGGAAACTGAGTAACGCACATTCTCACTGAGGAGACCCTTGGCAGGCAATTAACCTTTTTTTTAAATGATTTTGGGTTATATTGGTATATTTTTCTATCAATCACTTTTATCAAGAAAAGTAAATTAAACTTTAGAGATAAGATATAATTTATTAAAAATAACACTTTTACAAAACTTGTCGTGCTTTTTTATAAGCACACTCAAGTAGATTTGTATCATTTTTTAACAATGGACTTGGGATTTTTGAGAATTAATAAAAACTTTCCATATTGGGTAAAGATTTTTAAACACTTGGAATATCAAGGGTTGTAATTTGAATTTGAAAAATAGTGTCGACATTGATTGTGTGCATGTGTCAATTGGGTGTAGCTCGAGTGGTTGGGAGGAATGATTTTATCCTCTCCACTAGGGTTCAATTCTTGCAAGTGACATGTTCGAGGTCATAACAGGTATATTATTGTAATGGCTTCAAGCCTTGTTGTTGATCAACCTTGTGCCCTAAATATTTTAGGGTTTACCCAAGGTACCATCCTTGAAATGAGGGGAAGTACTCAGGGGTTTTTCGACTGAGTTGTAGCTTGGAAAATAAAAATTGATTGTGAGAATGTGTTTGAGGGTAATTTTGAAAGCAAAATTACAAAGTTTCCAACTATAATGCAAACATACACACACTCAAACTCAAATTACATGGCTAAGAAGGATATATTTTATGCATTTGAAATTAATCATAGGTGTGGTAGACTTACAAGTACTTCCAATTTCTAAGATTCTGTGACTTAGGAAACAACTCAACATACAAGTTTAAATACATATGTGTGTTTCCAAACAACTTATCAAACATGGGTTCAGGGTTTTTATAAGATATGCCATAGTAGAATCAATCATACACAATGGATCAACATCCATTTTCAATCATATTCCTATGAAAACCATTCATATGGGCTAAGGAAGAACCATTTGGGGTTTAGGCCACCATAGGGCTGCAAAAAAAGTCAAGGGTGTGAATTTTTATAGTGTAGGTGTGTATTTGTAATTAACAAGGTGTTCACATTCCTCCTTCCCTAACAGGGCATGCATTTTCATGAATACCCTATTTTCATGTAATTTCATAAGGTCAACATACAATTACCAACACAAGGAATGCATTTTTCTTCCTAAGGCGAGCATTTTTCATCTGCCTTATTTTCATGCATTTTTATGCATTTTTCACCATGGGGCATGCATAATTTATCTCAAGGAATGGATGTTTCATAAGCCCATATATCCCTGATATAATCATACCAATTTCACCATTGGGCATGCATTTCCCTTAGTCTGGTGTGCATTTTAACAAGGCCAATTTTAACAATTTGACCTCTTTGTTTTACAAGGTAGTTTTTACCGTTTATGCACAACATAAGGTTTTTTGTCTGAAAATGCCCACTATGTCCTCTAAAATGAAAGCCTAAGGCATACACTATTTTATGCCTTATTGTTTTATGGGGATGTTACAATTTCCCACCCATCCAATCCTCATATTGTTTCCATTACTGTTTTTTCATGCTTACCATTTGACAAATAATGGAAGGATTGTAGAATTGAACTCCACATTATTGAGACATTGTTTGAATATTTAATATCCTTTCTTATGCATTCCTCTTTTAAGAGAGGAAGTACATTTCATTTGTCTTGTTCGTTGCATAATTTCTTTCTTACACACACACACAAAGTAATTATGTGTATTTTCAATCAATTAGGTAAGTAACAAGTTAAAGATAATAATGTATATATTGAGCCTCTTATCTATATCACCCTAAATGCAGTTTCAAATGAAAGAGGACTTCTACCTTGAACCAAGATTGAAGACTTTATGTAAAATGGAGGGTAAAACCGTCTTACTGTAAAATGCACACCTAGGACTCATATGCCTTCGAAATTGAGTGATTCAAATTGTGGAGTTCGTATTTTATCATTTTTCATCTTTTAATACCTTTAGCTGTTCATTTTCAAACCAAAAACCTTCTTCTGCGCATAGAGTCTAAAAACTACCTTGTAAATGTAAAAAAATGCATAAAGGGAAAACTACATAAAAAAGCATGAAAACATGGCATGATGAAAAATGCATGCCCTAGGAAGAAAACTCCATGCATAGTGTTGGTAATTTAAAAGTTACAAGTTACAAGACTGTGGATATGTTGTAAACCCTAAAGACTATATACTAGGGTGATATCTCAAGGTTTTTCCCTTTCCCTAATTTCAACAATATTGGATTTTGACACAGTGCGAAAGGTTGGAGGATGCATGCCAACCAATTAACAAAATGTTTAAAAATGTTGGAAGAATGTTCCCCAATTGTTTGATGAAATGGGAACCATAAAATTGTTTCCCTTTCCTCTTCCTCTCACACGGGTTCATAGCTCCTCTTCCTCTCTATTATGTGTATTATATTTTTTGGCCTATATAAATGCATTTACATGTGTGAAATTGGTTGAATATATTCATATATTGTACTTATATTGATTCATTGGATTTTGTTGTAATAGTTAATTACAATGCCATATAACATTACTCCAAAAAAAATGATAAGACACTTCAAAGGTTATTTATGGCATTGAATGCGAAGGGTCATAGGAAATGTTTTTTTCCCTTGCACTCAATGGAGGGGATTCCATAGTAGAAGACTTTTAATAACAACAACTAAAAGATATTGTAGACAATTTAGGAACGCTGAAGGCGGGTATGAATATCAGGCCATGGTGAGTTACTCATTATATATTTTTATATTGATTATATTTGTAGAACTTTCTATCCTTTTAATATTTATTACATACACTAATATTATTTGATTGTTTGTAATTATAAATAAAGGGCATCCTAAGTATGACATTGGAGAAATCTCACTAGTATAGTAAGTAGATCTCCCTAGGACCTACCCATTGATCCTAGACAAACAATGGGGCTATAATTCTATGAGTTTCCTAGACTCAAGCAAATGGATTCAAAATTAACCTAAGGAGTGGTAGAGATAACATACCTTGCACTGTAGGTTGTCCTTCATATATCCGGGCTAATGTAGACATGAAGTTACAACTCCAACAACCGCAACTTGCTTCCTGCACACAAAAGATAAACATTGCCTTTCTACCTCACTACTTGACATCAAAATACTAGATCTAACTTGAATATAACCTGATCTATAATGAAATAAACTAGATACCAACATTTCTAAAGGAAATACAAACATGTTCAGGTGGAAAACCAATGATATATTGATTAATATGAAGGAATTACATCAAATCCATACCTTAGTGATGATGCATCCTCCCTGGCTCCTTACTCCTTGCTGAATATGATTCTTGTTGTTCTGAACTAGAGTTGCACCTCTACAATTGGACAACCTAACTCTAACAAATGATTCTTCCTCCTCTTGCTCAAGACTTTCCTTTCTTATATAGATCCTTGGAAGAGGCTTGGGAGAGCTTCTAGATATTATAGAACCCAATAGAAACTCTAATGATGTGAGTTTCCAGGATCATGCCAAAAATATACAACTCACCCATCGCTTATCTCTTTGCAACTCATCGAATCTAGAAGGTTACACAGATAATTGCTTGTTGCACTACAAATGACATGCAATGATCACCATGTGTTGTCTCTTATGAGTTCCAGGATGACCCTAAAAAGGTCCTAAATCTCAAGCAAGAATTGTTCTTTGGATTTCATCTTCTGTTGGATTCTCTTATGGCATGTAAGGTGGAAATTAAGGCTATAACAAATGCCCCTTAATTGTTATACATCAAAATTACTCATTTCAATGATTACCTATTGTCGTCATTACAAGTGTTGCATTTTGGCCACAAGTGTCGCATACATCATATAGTCATCTTGCCCATGTCATGTCTCGAATGACATCACAAGGAACACTTGAAGACACCCTCAGAGACTGGTTAAATAAGAAGAAATCATTTGATGAAGAGTACAAATCCTATGAAAAAACCCACTTAAAAATGAATTTTGAAGGAAAACGCTCCCCTACCCACTGTTAGGGAGTGCTAGTGCTCCTTGACCTTCTTTGGGGGAGCGTTCTAGCACTCTGTGCACCCTTATGAGGGAGTGTTGGGATTTTTTAATGAAATTTTGGGCAATACTCCCCTACCCACTATCTGGGAGTGCCAACACTCCTTTCCCTCCTTTGGGGGAGCGTTGCAACACTCTGTGCCCCATTCTAGGGGAGCACTAGGTTGCTTGAGGAAATCTTGGGTTGTTGAGGAAAATCAAGGAAAAACCCCCCTCATTTTTGTAGTTGGTTGGATTCGAATCTGAGGTCAAGGCTAGATCTTAGGGAAGATCCACAACTAATGGATAAGGATCCTCAACCTATCCCAAGAATCTCTAAGGTGGTTGGGTCTCTCCAAGCTTATATAAGGAGGCCTTCTCATGGTGAAATGGATGGCGATATTGAGAGATACCTAAATTATGATCTCATAAGGAAGGAGGAGAAAATTGAAGGCATCAAACTTATGATCTCATAAGGGAGATAATCAGTAAAGCATATTCATTTTGACTGTGGATTATTTGAGCAAGGGTCTGGACAAGGAGAGTTGAAAGAGGCTGCTGCAACTTCATCAAAGGTCTGTAAGTATTGCTATCGAGTTCTCATTAATACATGTGCTTGGTATGTTTCTTTCAAGGTTGTGCATGTCTACATGAACTTGTCTTTGATAGATATATCTAGATTTGAATTAATCATGGTAGAATAGGAAGTTGTTTTGTCTTTGTTGTTATTGGATTGCAGGACTTGTTGAAGAGCTTGGGGATCAAGGCTCAACTTGGATTGGGTAAGGACAAACATCGTAAAAAGGTACATCTTCTTCCTTTTCTATATTTGATTGACTTAACTAGGTTTAAAAGGATACCAGTGACCAAAGTTAACACCTTTCTGTCTTGATCTTATAGATTTAGGGTTCAAGAGGAAATCCACTTGTCTGCAGGGGGATTTTCTTGTAACAAAAATTGGCGACTCCACTAGGGACTGAAGATTCCAGATTTGGTTTCCTTCCTTGGTCTTGTTTTTGGCCTTTTCTCACCTTTAGATATTATTCATGCTATGTATGATTCTTAGATGTATTGTTGGCTCTTGGATTCATCCCATACACACTCAATTTTTGGATTTTCCTGAGTGTTTTTTATTTCTGGGCAATTTTTTTGGGTTCTGAGAGGCCAACACTCCCCTTCCTCTACCAAAAGACTGCTGGAACTCCCTTGTAGGATCCCATAGAACACTTCAATGCTATGGTACCCTTGACACCAGAGTGTTGGTCTTTTTCTTTTAAAAAAACTTTTGGGAGTTGATCTCTGAGGCTGCTTTTTGCTGATTCATTTGCTCAAGGTTAATATCATCTCAATGTGTCCTTGTTTTTTCCTCCAACATATTGATTCCTAAGAATTTATGATGTTTTGTTTGGATTTTTGACATTTTTCTTCCTTACTTTGAGTCACTCTTATTCCCTGAGATTTGGAGTCGATCCACTGCTTTTTCACTTATCTGATTGAATGAAAGTTGTTGTAAGGAAATTCATAGATCCATGCACTGTTCCATTTGATATTTGAGGTCATTTTCCCCAAGAAATTACTATTTTATTTACTTATATTTTCCCACCTTTCAGATCACTTTTACTGTTTGATCATCATCCATTAGCCTTCTCCTAACTTCACTAGCAATTTCACCAATTTTCATGCATTCTGGGTGAGTTTTTTTTTGATTGTTTTTTGAATTTATGGGTGGATCAACGCCCCCCTATAGGCCATATTAGAGCACTATCACTCCCCTACAATGATTTAGGGAGTGCTGCAACACTCTGTACCCTTGAGACAAGGAGCGCTGGTCTCCTTTTTGGAGGATTTTTGCACTTTTTTGCTCAAATTTTCTCAGCTTGTTTTGTGGAAGTATTTGCCTAGAATTTGTGATTAGTTTGTAAAGTTATTTAGGTTGATATTTGGTGCTTATCACCCATTTTTTTCTTGATTGGAGCTTGAAACTTTTTCAGAAATGTGAAATTTCCCTTGTTAGCTGCTTGTTTTGTCGGGACAATTTGAGTGATTTCTCTTTCTCCCTGTCTTTTCTTGGATTCTTCTCTGCATATTATTGTACTCAATGAATGTTTGTTAGTTGTTGAATCCTTGATTGAGTTCTTGTTAGGAAAAGTTTCCACTTGTTTTCTTTTAGTTCTCATTGCTTTGAGTGCATGCTTTGTTTGAAACCTTTGTCGCTTCGTGTCTTTTGCATTTGCATTTGACTCTTCCTTCTGATTGAAAGTTTTGGAGCATTGAAGGATTTTAATATTCTTTATTTATACATTAGAATAAAAAAATACCATACTTGCATTCTTTCTTTTGGGTAGTGAAACTAGATTTCATTTGAAGTAGCAAAATTGCATGTTTTTTGGCATTTTGGGACATTGTGCATCTGGAATGATGAACGTTTTCTCCTTCTCATAATATAGATTTCATCGAATGAAATGTTTGAATTCTCATTTATTTGCATTGTTTACAGTTAGTCAAAACATCATTTATTCCACACCATGTTCCTCTTGAGTAAACAACAACCTTAAAATCAAGCGCAAAACTAAAATTTATCAGACATTTTTACATTTTCTGTTAGCAAAACTACATTAGCTTAAGGTGTAGGTCTTTAGAATAGGTGTGAAAGATAAATTTACAAAGCTATCAAACAAACTTTGGATCTTGTGATAGGGAGAGAAAATCCAATTTTCGTATAGGCTTTCTGGGATCCCCCTCTCACACATGGTTTATGCACAAGGTCGCGTTTGGAAGAGCTACAGATATTATCCCTCCGTGGTTTGACTGTTTGTAGTAGTTAGATTGTATATTGGGAATTATTCTTGAGGTTCAACTGTCTTCATTTTATCTCGGTGCTTCATGAACTCCGAATCCGTTCAGGGTCCTCTAGAGTTCTACCGGTCCACTTGTCCACAGTTCTCTTGAAGGATTTCAGACTTCTTATCCTGCCCATACGTTCAGACTGGACTGTCAACTATACCCGCCCAGAGGCTGACTACAAGTTGGTGATCTTAGTAGCCATAATATTCAGGGTCTTACACAAGGTTATGGTGAAGGGAAGTCTCACTATACTTGGAACAAACATTGGTCAAACTCACTTGGGCTCCTTGGAGGGTAAATCCACAATTACTGCGTGGAAGCTTGCACCAAGGTGTAAGTCCATTAAGCAGGTCACCAACGTAACTGATCCACCCTCTCTATCCCTGCCCCTTCCTATATTGATCTTGCGACATTGGATTTCACCACCAACTAGTGGTTTCATTGTGGGAAGTTTTGTTTGATTGTTTTCTTCTTAGATTCATAGCATGTGTTGTTTTTTTTACTTAGTGGACCTTAGGTTGAGTACCAATGGAGGAACCCCTTGTCTAGGGGAACATTTCACCTTTCCTTCTTTTGGAGACATTGGTTCTCTGTACATTTCCACACTGAGTCTTTCGGGACTCACCATCGGATTACCGGTTTGGTTGTTCCCCACTCCGGTGATCTTAAATATTCCCAGTGCTTCAGCTGCACCTAATACTTTAGATGCCAATGACCAAAGTTAGCACCTTTCTGTATTGATCTTAGAGATTTAGGGTTCAAGAGGAAATCCACTTGTTCACAGGGGGATTTTCCTGTAACATAAATTGGTGACTCCACTGGGGATGTCGGTACACCACCCACACATCAACCTCATGTCAAATTTTCGCCTTCTTCACCCATTAAGTCTCCTTCCCTTTCTCCTTCTTCACCTAGTGAAAGCTCTAAAGCAAGTAGCCAGGTTGATAAGAAGAAGAAGAAATAGAAAGAGATGAAGAAGAAGAACCCGAAAAGGACCAAGGCTCTAACCATATCATATGTTGGATCTAAGCAACCATCTACTATCAATCGTACTGGGAGTGTTGATGAGGTAGACAAGATTAAAACGAAGAATTTGAAAACCAAATTCCCTTGCAGTATTTGTAAGGGTGAACAATTTATGAGGGATTCACTTTCTGAGGGATTTCCCTAGTCTCCCCAAGGTCTTAGAAATTTGGTCCTCCACGTCATCGGCCTCTGCTAGACATGTCGATGACACCCCGTCAACTAGTGATGTTAAGGTTGGTAAGAAGAAGACAACTGTCAAATTTCCTTGTATGTTATGTGAAGGTGATCATTATTCTCACCTTTTTCCTCGTATGGACGAGTCTTCTTCTCTTTTGGAAAAGCTTCAACTTCCAACTGGTTATCGTAAGATTTCCCCCAACCCATCTTTAGTTGATGGAATGGTCAATCCAGTTCCATCCCCAATAGGTCTGGTTGATCAAGTGGTCAATCTAGTTTCATCGTCGGTTGAACCACTAACCAAAGTAGCTGATCCAGTTCTGTCATCAATCAACCCCACTTTTCATCTGAAAAGTGAAACCCATGTGACTGATCCAGTCCCTTCTTTGGTTAGTCCCACCCTTCATTTGAAGAGTGCCAACATGGTCAATCTCACTCCTCCTCTGACGAGTGCCAAAGTGGTTTCTCTGGTCCCTTCATTGGTTAGTCCGGTTGATCATGTTGTCATCTGGTCACGTCCTTAGTTGAACCAGTTGACAAAGTGGTTGATCCGATCCCATGTTCAGTCGATTCCGCTTTCCTGTTAGAGATTGCAACCCAAGTAGTCTATCTGTTTCCACATGTCGACCCCATTCTCCCCTTATATAATGAAACCCAAGTGGTCGATTTGATGTCATTATCAATCGATCCTACTCTCCTGCTAGAGAGTAAACTTGATTCTGCCCACGTTTTTCTCGTTGATACAGAATCTACTGTGCTGGGGGGCATTCCTCCTTCTCCTGCGAAATGCCCTCCAAGTAATGAGGCCATCCTCTTTGATTGGGGTGTGCTAACTGGACCTCATCTTCCCTCTCACATTCCTTTCGATATTACAGTACATGTTTGTGGTCGGGACGTTCCTCATGCGCTGATAGATGAAGGTTCATCTATTACTATTTTGTCCTCTATTACTTGGCAATATTTAGGTTATCCTTAGCTTGTGTCGGTTACCCAGAATTTGTTCACTTTTAATAGAAGAACCAATCACCCTTTAGGTATCCTTCCCCATTTGCCCATAACTTTGGGAGGGAAAACTGTCTTTATTGATGTTATGGTAGTCCAGGACCCATTGGATTTTGATTTACTCCTTGTTCGAGAATATGTCTATGCCATGAAAGATATTGTGTCCACTTTTTTTCGTCTGATATATTTCCCTCACGATGGAAAAATTGTGGCTATTGATCAACTTTCATGCGTTGGCCCTGACTTGACCATGAACCCAATGACCTCCCTAAACAGGTCTTATATGCAGTCAGTATCACCCCTGCCATAGGTCAATTATGTGGCGTTGTCTCCCATGACTTCAACTTCCGATGAATTAGATTTGGTAGTTGACATGGTGATATCTTCGGTAGGGCTATTGGAGCTTGATCTCCTTACCCCTGTCGTGGCCCTCAACATGTGTTCCTTCTAGAACATTGTTCTTGCATCCAGTGAAGATCTCTTGGAAGCCATGATCGAGTTTTTTCCCTTGACATGGTTTCCTTCCAGAGCATTATCCTCTTGGAAACCATGATCAAGAAGAAGTCACGAGCATAGTTTCTCTTCTCCGTGGCAAGATCGTTAAAAAATGAAACAGAGGTCATGAACACAATTTCTCTTCTCTGTGGCACGATAGTTAAAAAATGAAACATAGGTCATGAGCATAGTTTCGTTTCTTTGTGGCAAGCTCGTTAAAAAATGAAACAAAAATTTGGGGATTGAACTCAGATCCTTGAGCATAGTTATTTTTCCCATGTCAAGATCGTTAAAAAATGAAACTATCACCTCTCATACCAAGTCAAGTCTTTTGTTAGGTCTCGTATTTGAACCTTCTTTTCATCCACCTGTATCCTTTTTCTCCATCTAGTACAAAAATTGGTGACAACCTCACAGTCAGTGAATGATTTGAAGCTTGGGGGGCATGTCTCCAACCTTTGATTACCTATCTGGAGTTATTCCACTAGCTTTTCAAGCTGGGGGAATAGTACCGACCATCCATGGGTATCCCAACCTTTGGAAATTACGTTGGAAATTTACAAGCATATGTTTAATTTTTTTTCAAGCATGTGTAAAAATGAAATCAATATCGAGCTTAGTCTTTGTTCTTTCTCGTGCTCGTAAATACATGAGAGTGTAACTGGGTATACTTTTATCACTTTTTCAGACTCGTAAAGGTTATACGAAAAAGGAACCCCCTGGAGTCTCCTTTAAGCTCTTTTTAGACTCTCTAAACATGAAAATATTGCTGAGTGATCTTGCTTCCTTTCACACTCGTTAAAAGGTTTGAAAGGGCATCTTGCGAGTGGTATTTTATCTCTTTTTCAGCCTCGTGAGACTAAAATTATGAAAAAGGACAACCCTGGAGTTGTCTTTAATTTCTTTTCAGACTCTCTAAACATGAAAAATCACCGAGTTTACCTTCTCTGGACTCGTTAAAAAAATCATACATTGAAGGGCCCATATGGGACTGAACCCTTACTTCTTCCAGTTCGTTAAACAAAGGAAGAGGGACTTACCAAAGGTGAGTTATATCGAGCATGTGTTATCCTCCTCGATCTTGTTAAATAAAAAAGAGGTACTCGTCTATCTGGATGGGGGAAAAAATTGAAGGAAGCAAGCCAAGCAGTTTTTGGGAACATTACAGGTCACTCTTACGATCGCCCTTGAACATGACACTTTGTCTTTGCATACATTTTAATCCAATGAACCTCTACACTGAACCAATCCTCTGAGTTTCTTTACTCCTTTGGGTCACCCGACGAAAGTCATAGTTTCCATTGCATCATCATGTTTTGGTCCATGTCATGTTTCTGCTATTGTGCCTCAGTGTTCAAGGGAAGTATCTGTCTCGAGAGTCAACCATCACAAATATCCTTTTTCAATACCTGTGTTAGTCCATGTTCATTTTATCTACCAATTTACATCTCTGTGTCAGTTTCGTGTCATTGATGGGGGATACATCAAGGCCCCCCTGCGACAAGTTTATTCCTGTCGACTTCAACACATCATCCGGGAACTAGAATTAGAAATTAGTTAATACCTTGGGACCTGCATGCCTCAATGGCAGGCCTCCTCACTTCCAACAATGGGTTTACATAATTGACCTCTAATCAGATGATTCTGCGGATGTTTGACATCAGCTCATTTATTCATATTCGCTGGAATGTACTAGGGTACCTTGGGAATCATCGACATAAAAACTTGTTAATGGTTTAGCTCATTGAACGGTAATCAAGTGGTTTCTTCCATGTTCGAAATCAGGACATCTATTCACATGGTTAGACTCATACTACATCGGGATAGGTAAGAATACTCTGGGTTGAGTGATCACTCTGATATGTACTTTTCCCAGGTTGCGACGAAGTTTCTCTTGAATATTGACACATATACTGTCACATAGATCCACTTTGTATTGGTCCATGGCTATGTATTGTCGTCTCATAGAACCACTATGTATTTTTCGTGGCTACGATCAGTTCATGTCATGGAAGTATAGATCCACATTGTATCTTGGGTGGCTATACCTTTTTGTTAATATAATTATGGATCCGCAATGTATCTTATGGCGGCCATACCTTGCAAGTCTTTATCACCCAAGCATAGGTATGCTTGCCTTGGGTTTGAAACATGTCATAATATTTGTTTGATGGTTGTGTGCCACTTCTACTAGGTTCTCCGCATTCATACCCTTGCTCAAAAAGTCTACAAAGTACTTTAGTCATCATGTCTTCTAACTTCGCACTTTGAGGGGCAATCTGTTACACATCAAAATTAATCATTTCAATGATGACCTATTGTTGTCATTAAAAGTGTTGCATTTTGGCCACAAGTGTCGCAAGTGTCATAGACATCATACAATCATATTTCCCATGTTGTGTCTCGAATGAAATCACAAGGAAGACTTGAAGACACCCTCAAAGACTGGTTAAAGAAGAAGAAATAATTTGATGAAGAGTACAAAGCCTTTGCCATGAAAAAACCCACTTAAAAATGAATTTTGAATGCCAAAGCTCCCCTACCCACTGTCAGGGAGTGCCAACGTTCCTTCACCTTCTTTGGGGGAGTGTTCTAGCACTCTGTGCACCCTTCTGGGGGAGCGTTGGGATTATTTAAGGAAATTTTGGGCAACACTCCCCTACCTATTGTTAGGGAGTGCCAACGCTCCTTGCCCTCCTTTGGGGGAGCGTTGCAACACTCTGTGCCCCATTCTAGGGGAGCACTGGGATGTTGAGGAAATGTTGGGCTATTGAGGAAAATCAGGTAAAAATCCCCCTCATCTCTGGAGTTGGCTGGATTCGAATATGAGGTCAAGGCTAGATCTTAGGGAAGATATGCAACTGATGGAGAAGGATCCTCAACCTATCCCAAGAATATATAAGGTGGTTGTCTCTCTAAGCTTATATAAGGAGGCCTTTTCATGGTGAAATGGATGGAGATATTGAGAGATACCTAACTTATGATCTCATAAGGAAGGAGGAGGACATTGAAGGCATCAAACTTATGATCTCATAAGGGAGATAATTAGTAAAGCATATTCATTTTGATTGTGGATTATTTGAGTAAGGGGCTGGACAAGGAGAGCTGAAAGAGGCTGCTGCAACTTCATCAAAGGTCTGTAAGTATTGCTATCGAGTTCTCATTAATACATGTGCTTGGCCTGTTTCTTTAAAGGTTGTGTATGCCTACATGAACTTGTCTTTTATAAATAGATATATTTTTGAATTAATCATGGTAGAATAGGAAGTTGTTTTGTATTTTTTGTTATTGGATTGCAGGACTTGTTGAAGAGCTTGGGGATCAAGGCTCAACTTGGACTGGGCAAGGAAAAACATTGTAAAAAGGTACATCCTCTTCATTTTCTCTATTTGATTGACTTATTTAGGTTTAAAAGGATGTCATCGACCAAAGTTATCACCTTTTTGTCTTGATCTTAGAGATTTAGGGTTCAAGAGGAAATCCACTTGTCCACAGGGGGATTTTCTTGTAACACTAATGTGTGAGGTCAAAAAAGGAATGGATAGATGAAACACATTACAATAAAATAGTGTCCATGTGAGGCAGCGTGAGGAGATAGAAAACTACATTTGGAGAGCAAAGAGGAACTACAATCAAACACCAAGAATGAATACATATATAGAACATCCCCTAGGTAGACATACTCAGACTCTGAAGAGCATGACCGCCAAAAAATACACTACGGATCCATGACATGAAATACAAGACAATGGTCACAAAATAATACATGGTGGATCCATGTTATCAATGCGAGTGTATCCACAAGACAATACAATGTGGGTCTATGTCATGTATACAATCATAGCCACCAAAAAATACAATGTGGATCTATGGAAAAACATATATACATTAGGAATACAACGAGCACCGAGGAAAGGGCCCTCAAAGTCTTCAAAGTACTCATAGATAAGTTATATACTCCATTGCAACTTGGAAGGGGATGTTGTAAATGAATGATGTGTCCCCGTACCCAAGGTCTTCATCTCAAATCCCGATGGTACAAATCTACATCATGTGAATATATGAGCTAATGTCAATCATGGTAGAAACCATCTGATTATAGGTCATTGATGTATATCGTTAACAAACACGAGGGGACCCACTGTTGATGAAGATGGACCCCAAGGTACTTATTAAAATCTAGCAAGCGTGAATAAATGATCTAATGTTGAAGACTCATAGAATAAATTGATCAAGATTCAATGATGCAAATCCACTATCGATCATAAGGAGGCCTGCTACTGAGGATTGCAATCTTCAAGGTACTATTTGGTTTCTAGATCCATGTCCTAGATAATGTGCTAAAGTTGATAGGACAATATGCATTGAAGGAGGTACTTAATGCATCCCCCATATATCGACATGAAACATACACCAAGAGATGATGCGAAGAGACAGTATCACTAAGTATAACTAACACGGGGATGGTCGAATTAGAAAGTCAACAAAACAACAGATGGCTGACTCAGGCTTAAACTCCTCTTGAACATACAACATGACACAATGGTGACTTGGGATCAATACACACAAGCTAGACGAATATAGTGCAACAATGCATGAGGCATTGAAGTACTCTCCATGATGATTGGAAAGTAACCAACCATAGCAATATCTTTGACTCATATTACTGGGATGGATCCTAGGAAATCGAAAACCCAACTGTATGATGATGACTCAAACATGTGCTATGTTCAAGGGTGATTCGATTGATGCTATCATTTTTAAAATAAACCAATGTTGAACCCCCCCCCACTCTTTTTTTGATATTTTTGTGTTTTTGGTCTCCTTCATGGTTTAACAAGCACGAAAGAAAGACAAAATTATGCTCAATATGTATCTTTTTTGCGTCCTTTAATGAGTCCAAAAAAAGGGAGAAAAATGTACTCGATAGTATCTTTTTCATGTCCTTTTACGAGTCCAAAAAAGACATGAAAGGATACTCATTTAGAGATAATGAATGGCTTAACATCATGCTCCTATGTGCCAAGCGCATGGAACTGACCTAAGTAAGATGAATGCAAAAGGTAATGGCATGTGAGATCCACTTTTAGCAATTGTTCTCTCCATGAGTAGATGGATGTGAAACATAGGCTCATTAATGCAAGAGACGAATGGTCAAAGAATATTGCAATGGTGGTAAGCGGGGTTTGAGAAAACAATAGCATAGTGGCAGGATGTATGATGCATGTAGAAAATGCATAGGCGACCATTAAGCAACATAAAATTTTGGGAATCCCCCACAGGATGTGGCTAGGATATAGATGAAGAGAGGAAAATTAGGCTCAAGCATCAAGTCATGGTGGGGCTAAAGGAGGGATCCTGGACCTATGGGAAAGCACAACATGAATATTGAATGGCATTCCGGGTGCTAAATATGGTGCCCATGAAGGGTAGGCACTATCAAACCAATTGCGATGTGAAAAATGAGTGGCTAATGTTGTAACCAACCGTGATTGAACCTAAGGCACAGTGTTGGAAAAATGGACAATTAATAATGTAAGATGGTGAATGTAGAGAAAAACCTACCCCTATTTTCTAGTTTTGGAGCACATACCTCAAGTTCAATGGAAGTTTCCATGTTTGTAAAAAAGTCACTGTAATCCTGTTTAACATGTGAAAACTAGATGTCAGGGTCAATTTAATTAAAAAAGACATTAAAATAAAAAAAAGTTCAATTAAAACCCACTTATTCGGTCTCAATGTGGAAAAAGACTTTTTAATTTCCCAAATTTCTATAAAAGAAGACTTACCATGGTAAAAAATTCATTCTTCATTGGCAAAGAGAGGTGATTAGAGAGCTTGTGGAGAAAAATCCTCCTCCAAGTGCAGGTGTTTAGATCTCCTTGTGGAGGATTTTCTCAACCATTCAACTTGTTGTCTGATCTAGGTAAGAACTAGGAATCCCATATTCACTTCCTTTGTGTTTTTCATGGATTTTAGTGGGGAAATGGGTAGTATGCATGCCCAATTAACTAGCGACCGAGAGGACCAATTTTTTGGGGATCATCGCGTGGCTATCTATAAACGTTATGAGGCTCATCACATGATACCTATAGTTCCTCACATGATGACCTAGGAATGTTCCTTGGCTCAATAGGCCACATGTAGAGGGTTTTTGGTGTTGCATTTAGCGGGCTGTATTTTGGGTGAATTTTTTTCCTAACGGTTTTCTTGTTTTTATGTTTCTTGGATGTGTGTAGGCAACCAGACAAGATGATTGAGTGGAAAGAGAAAGCCCATGAGGCTGATGACTTTGTTGCCTAAGGGGATGGAATTACCTTGGAATCTCTTCGAGATTGTGGGTTGTTGAAATTCTTACAGTGTCCACTGCTATGATCCCATGAGTACTTACAACACCAATTGTTTCAGTACTGGGACCCTGACCAAGAATTATTTATTATCCAGGGTAAAGTGTTGTAGCTGGACATGGACGATATTTATTTATGCATTGGTTTTCCCTGGAGGGGTGTACTATGGAGGGTAGATTATTCATGAGGTGAAGATGATCCCTCCATGATGGACGTCATTGAGAAATTTTGTTGGTATGGTTTCCACTGGACGAGAGACAATATACCAATCCGAGATATTATAGAGTTACCACTCAAGACCATACTATTTTTCATAACCCATGTAGCGGGATCAACACACATGTATTTAGCAATGAAGATCAATATGCAGGTGGCACTGATGTGCCTAGAGCTGACAATATTTAATTGGTGTGAGGGAGTCTTAGCTAACATGAAGATGTAGTTGTCTCGATGCAAGAAGGTCAAGCAAAACCATGTCAAGTATGGCTCCCTCTTGGTGAAAATTTTCATGGAGCGGGTTCCTGAACTGAGGCCCCATATAGTGATGGGTGAGACAAGGCCTTAAGATCCACATATGGCATTGTGGGCCAAGTACCTGAGAAGGGTACCAGGTGGACAACATCCAGACCATTACAGGACCATTTTCACAATTTGGTGGCATCACCAAATCTTCAATATAGATGATTTTCCTTATGTCGGGACTGATTTCAGGTAGGATCTAGAGCTTCCGCTCCCTCTGGGTGAGGTGTGGGGCCCCTTGGGTAAGCGTTTTTGGTTTTTCATATTTTCATGTTTTTGTCTTTTTGGAATATGTGATTTTTTTGGCAGGTGCAAAGTAATTGACACAATTTCGTTTTTATCACAACTGTAGGACCAGAGTGTTTAGAGGGATGGGGCCAATATTGTTTTTGGAGCAACAACGAGGAGTCATTGGAGGGGGAGGGAGGTGGAAACAATGAAGATATGGGTTGTGTCTAACAAAACTTGGATGGGATGATAATGGGAGTCCCCCCCACACCAGAGGATGAGATGTCCCCGCACTTGCAGTGGCATGCAAAAGGTGTTTCCCGCTCGTTCCTCCAACTTTTATGGAATGTGGCTCAAGAAGTTTTATGCTACCATGGTATCCAACATCAACATGAATATACCATGGCATCCCCAATTTTGTATTAGACACAATTATTAGCTGGTCGACATTGGTTTTATCAGGAGGCCAGTAGAGCCCCAATTTTGTATATGCACCTCATTTTTAAGGATGTAACACTCTATGCAATATATATATATAT
>CBVK0100302143.1:0-17360 GCA_900067695.1 Picea abies | reverse complement strand
CTACCAAAAAAGAAAATACTTTTCCCTTCCTCTTTTTGGGGTATATTTGATTTTTTTTGTCTTTTTCAATAATTTGGAAATCTTGAAAAAGAATAAAAGAATGCTACGTTACAAAGGAGGGACGAGTGTCGTAAACATACTAGTTCCAGGCATAAGGAACATATTGGTGCTTATAGAAAGGAGACATATGCGGGAAGAGGACACTCGGGAAAATCCCTCCATGGGTCAAGGTGTCAAGACGTAGAGGCAAAGTGCTACGAGGCTTGCGTATAAGGCATGCTTCAAGTGGTTCACTTGAGAGCAACATGGATCCGAAATTAGGCCAAAGACACAGGAATGCAAATATGATTGTTAAGACAAAATGATAACATCCTTCTATGTGAGTTTAACGAGCCCAGAGAAGGTAAGCTCGATGGTTTTTCATTTTTAGAGAATCTGAAAAAGCGTAAAAGGAGACTCCACTGGGGTACCTTTTTTGAAGGTAGTCTAGTCGGTTAAAAAAAGGGGTAAACCAACACCGAAAAGACGTCTATTCAAAATAATTTTAATGAGTGTGACAAAGACAAGATCACTCGTCAATCTTTTCATTTATAAGGAGTCTGAAAAGAGCTTAACTATGGGCTCCATAAGGGATGTTCTTCTGGACCATTTTAACGAGTGTGAAGAAACAAGGTCACTCGACCATCGTTTCACTTTTAGGGAGTCTGAAAAGAGCTTAACTATGGACTCCATGGGGGTTCCTTTTTCATAAAATTAGTTCCTCAGGCCTGGAAAAGGGGTAAAATCATACCTGAGAATACTCTTCTAAAGAACCGAGGTTCCTAGAGTATACCTTTATTTGTATAGTTGACTATCCATATGAAAAAAGGGGTAAACTACCGCTGGATAGACGTTCCTTCAAATTTGAGTTTAGCGAGCGTGGATGGAAACAAGATCGCTCAACAATATTTTCATGTTTAAAGGGTCTAAAAAGGGCTTAAAAGAAGACCCATTGTGTTTTGGGAGTCCCGAGGATGAGGTCAAGAGTGATAATGAAACATGCAAATGAGGCTCAAACTCGTAATCAACATGAGACTAACCAGGACTCCCGAGCTTATAACCATTAACGACAACATGGATGCCAAAATGCAATCATGATCTACCTAGGGAATCCATGAATGGTTAGGCTCTACCACTAAATTATGACACTTCTAAAGCAACAATGATGGTTCTGTGTCACAATTCGGTCGGTCGATCCTATGGAAAAGAGAAAAATATAATGAGATACATAAAGTGGAGGTGGAATCCTAACTTAGATGCAACACATTGGAAAAATGAATTTTTACTAGAGGACCATTAAAATGACCCAAATCTCCGAAACATTTCCCAATACCCAAAGTAACACTTATCATAACAAGCCCTAAGAAACTCTTGAACCATATTACATGATTTTCAGGCTAGAAAAAACGACAAAGGGGTCCAAAAAATGACTAAAATGGGCCAAAAAGTCTATAAATAAAAGCTGGCAGCTCATTATTACCATTGCTAATTGAGAAATTGACTAAAAATCCAAAAACACCCCTGTGACAAAAGATTTGATTCCGAGAGCTTTAGTGGACGAAACAAACTTCCGCTTGGACCAAGTAAGTACATACTAGCCCCTCTTGCATTTCAATTAGTTGTTTGTGAATTTCTTTTTATTTTTTGGGGGGGTGCTGACCTTTACAAAGGTCGGTCCTACGTATACGTAGGTTGTCCTATGACAAACAATGTATGATCACATGCAGAGAAGGTACTGCACATAGGCATACACGACTGTGTATACTACATCCCGTGTATACCCTCCAACATGTTGAAAAATTTAAAAGATGCAAGAGTTAACCCCTCATGAACTTGTCAATTGTAGGATGTATGTTCATTGGAGGGAGAGGGAGCATGAGGACATTGATAATTTGGTCGGAGAGGACCCTGATGCTACCACCGCATTAGTGCAATGTGGTTTGCTGAAATTATTCCAGTGTCCATTTATGTGGGCACAACCTAGGCTGTTGAATGCCTTGGTAGATTACTGGCACCCAGATGTAGAGGCATTCATGCTTGAGGGACAGTCATTGACTCCAATGACTAAAGATATGTACTTTCTGACTGGCCTCTCAAGGAGAGGGGAACCAGTCAACTTTCGCATGTTTCCCTCCGGGCCTCACAACATAGAGGAGTTGATTGGACTCCATTGCGAAGCTGACACTGATAAAGTGGGCACACAGGTGTTGATAAACAAGATTTCTAACCTATCGCTGAAAGCGATAGTTCTACTCATTGGGCGGCTCACTGGATCCTCATATTTACATCAGGATTCATGGGCGCACATGAATTGTGCGATTCAATGCTTAAATGCATAAATTTTTGACTGGAGCACCACCTTACTGGATTGTATGAAGAGGCAGCTGACAGAGTGTTGTATGTAGAGACACATAAAATTTGGGTTCATGACTATTTTGTGTTCCTTTTTATTTGAGAGGGTATCAAGTCTTAGATCTAGAGAGACAATACGAGGGCACGAGCCCTCTCTCCCAGTGTTATGTAGATGGGAGACGCTGTTGCCACGACGGGGTGGGGGGAGGACTATTGAGGCCTTCGACGACAAGTTTTTTGCTTGGTGGGCATGATAGATTCCAACCATAGAGGACTACTCGTATGTCGGGATAAACTATTAGAGAGATCCTGACAGGCCTGTACCTCCTGGAGAGGAGTGAGGAGAGATGGGTAAGTTTGTTTATATTTTTTAAAGTTATTTAATTTTTATGTCCTTTTATATATATCATTTTTTATTTTTTTTGTGTGCACCGGAGTATCTGACAACTATGTATCTGTTATATGCAGACGTTGGGCCAATGCGTCTAGAAAAATTCATGAGGATGAGGTGGCATCTTTGACCTGAGGCAGGACCAGCCGCAGTCGATGGACTAACAACAGGGGGACCTCCAGCCAGAGAGGCTGAGAGATTTTTGAGATGGGTAGAGTGGAATGTCACCGTGCTTACTCAGTCAATCCCTATGGCAGAGATCGAGGATCTCCCACCGTCCATGTAGAATCATGTTGTTGGGGTACCAAAGACTTGGGTCCAGCTTTTTCAAGGTCTACCTAACACCATTGTCCATTATGGCAGGGCCAAAATGCCCTGCCCTTAGCTAGACTAGACTTCTTATGTGCTGAGGGCACCTTTGTATATTTTTGAGGGCATAAGCCCCATGTCTCTTTACTGAACACATATTTTTTGAGGCACTCATGCCAACTTATGTACTCTGATACTTGTGTGATATATATATGCATATGTACATCTTTTTGTGTTTTATGGATTATATTTACAAATGTATTTACATGTGCATGTGTGTTTCTTACATGTGTGCAAGATGACAATATAATATATGATTAGCTAGAGTATCTGTAACTTGATTCAATCTCATAGGAACCTGGATATACATAATTTAATCAAATCTTCATTCTAAGAGATGTACCCTAAGGAATCGTCAATGTAGAGTAGGATCATAAACGCGGTAAACTCCATTTAACTGAGACACAACCATCTAAGCATCTAAATAGACCCAGAGGTGAGAGATACCAAGTGACAAAGAGTCACGAAGAAACTCAAGAACTGTGTTGTATTCGATGACATTATTTGTGGTGTCACCTAAACAGATACCTCCTGAAGATAGAAACTAGCCCTAAGGTGTGAAAATCACCCAAGCTGTGGAAGCAAGTCTTCGAGTATGCTAGCTAGCACCGTTCGTGAACCCAACAAACACCTCTAATTCACTTGACATATTCCACAGTGAAAAAGATAACATCAAAAATGACACATCCATAAAACCAAAAGATAAAAACTAAAAAGTAATAGTACAAGGACTATACATATGTTACAAAAAGTCACCTGAGGCGACCTACCTATGAGTAATATTTCTTGAGGTAGAGCCCATTTATAGGCTCTGCCAAAACGTTTCCTTCAAATTCCACTAGATGATAAGAACCCTTCTTTAGAACCTCTTTCACGATGAAAGGTTCGAACCACATGGGTTTGAACTTGCCTTCCGCCAGGGGGTCCTTATCTTGGTCATAGACCAGGACAAGGTTGCCTTCAGAGAAAATCCAAGGATGAACAGAATGATCATACCGACACTTGAATTTTTGTTTGTGAGCCTCTTTAACTAAGGCTTCATCATGAAGCTGCTCATTGAGCCGCTCGAGATATAATAAAAAATCTTCAAGTGGTGAAGTGTCTGGCAATAACTGTATTGCCAACTTTAAAGACGATATCTGGCACTCTATGGGCAAGACTGCTTCCAGTCTGTAAACGAGTTGAAAAGGTGTGAAACCAGTTGCAGTCTTAACATACGTTTGGTAGTCCCATAATGCCAACTATAACATCAAATGCCAATTTGACTTGGCTGAATTGATCGTTCACTGTAGAATGGTCTTAAGATATTTATTTATAGCTTCTACCTGACCATTCACTTGTGGGTAATAGGGTGATGAATGTTCTTTCCTCAACCCAAGATTTGACGTTAAATCGATCATCATTTTGTTCTGAAAGTGACTTCCATGGTCAGTGACAATCTCTCTCGGGACTCTGAACCTTGCTATTATTTGGTTGAACAAAAAAAGAGCTGCGGTCTCCCCATCATATTTGAACGTTGGCATAACTTCGACCCACTTGGTGAAGTAGTCTACTGCTATGATGATATAATGGTGTCCCCTTGCTAAAGGGGGTTGCATGTAGTGTAATCAATCCCCCAATTGGTGAAGGGACCAACGGTAATATCGGGAAACATGGGAGCGGGGTGTGACCTCATCTTCCAAGAGAAGATCTGACATGGGTGGCACTTCTTGACCGATTCAACACAATCTTTAATTAACGTCAGTGAGAAGTAACCGGCTTGTATAATCTTTTGGGTTGTTTCCAACCCAGAAAAATGACTGCCACATGCTCCAGTGTGGCAATCATTAAGCACGATTTCTACTTCTTCATGCATGAGACATCAACGAAGGATTCAATCTACACCTCAAAGATATAAAGTGTCCTCAAGTATGAGATAGTTCTTGGCCTGATGGCATATATGGCGATGCCCATCACGAGAAGCAGAGGCGGGGCACTTCAAAGTCTGGAGATAGATAAGTATATCTCCATACTAGGGATTTGAATACACGATCAAAAACATATCTCCTTTAATAGGCGAGTCTCCGAGCATAACATCACCTGACTCGACTGGAAGTTTCAAGATGAGTTCCACAAAAACTGGGGACTTTTTGGATTTTGCCGAAACAAAATCTAAGACAAATTCTTGGAGGACAACTATCCATCTACTGATCTTTCCACCAATTACACGTCGTGTCAACATGTATTGAAATGGATTCACAACGACAATGACGGTGGTCTTTTGAAACAAGATATAATGAAGGAACTGTTGGACAACATGAACCCCTGCCAACACAAATTTTTTAACGTGGGAATAATTGAGTTCTGTTCCAACCAGGCCTCAACTTAGGTAATAGATCACATATTCTGTGAGCAAATGATCCTCTTGAACCAAGAACATACTGATGGTCGACTCTGCTGCAACCAAGTACAATAAGAAATATTTATTATAATTGGGTGGATGAAGCAGAGGGGAATATGTAAGAGTGGGTTTCAACGCGTCAAAATAGCATTGAGCGGATTCGTCCCAATGAAAAGGAACATCCTTCTTCAGTAAACACACAAAATCCTTTGTGATCTCAACATAGTTTGCGATGAAACGTCATAAAAAATTTTCTTTTCCTTGTAAGCTCTGAAGCTGAAGGATTGTGCGCGGGGGAGGCAACTGAACTATCTCCTCAACCTTGAGAGGATCGACCATGATCCCCATTGTCGAAACTATGAAACCTAGCAGATGACCTGACGTTACACAAAAACTACACTTGTTTAGATTCAAGTGAATCCAGTAGTGGCGACATCGTTCAAAGATAAGTCAGAGGTGTGTGGGATGATCAGCTCTCTTATGAGATCATGATGCTAAATCATCCAGGTAGGCCTCGACTATATGTTTGAGATCGTGGAGAGAAAAAGACATGGCCCACTGAAAGGTAGCTCCAACATTTTTTAGACCAAAAGGTATCTTTCGATAAGTGAATTTACCCCACGGAAAAATGAAAGTGGTTTTGTGTTTATCTTTGGGTTTGATCTGTATCTGATTGTATCCTAAAAAACCATCCATGAAAGAAAAGGCCTTGCAACCCACGCATTCATAGACTATCTGGTCAATAAACGGTGTGGGGAAATTATCCTTTGGGAAGGATTTTTTTAAATCACGGAAATCCATACATATGCAAATCGTACCCTATTTTTTGTCGACCAGAATGAGATTTGACACCCATTGAGTCAAGTGAACGGGGTAGATAAAACCTTCTTTGAGAAGTTTCTCTACTTTGAATTTAATAGCTGCTTCATTCTTAGTATTGAATGAACGAAGCTTCTGTCAGACCGACTTAGTGTCAGGATAAGTCATGATTTCATGCTCGACAATTCTTGGATCAATGCCTGGCATTTCCTCATAAGACCAAGAAAAAACATCGCAGAATTCTTTAAATAAATACATGTAGATTTGAATCTCCTCGGGGGAATAGTCATCTATGACAATAACATTCTCCACAACGCCAGGGGTTCTGGAGATATCAATAGATATTGTTTCAATGATGGTTTCCATATTACCTTCAGCGTAAACGACGTGTGTAGCCAAGGGATTGATAGGGAAAGACCTATCTCCAGTCATTGTCAACGTGAATTCACCTACTTCAATTCTTCTTAACTTTGGGAGGAAGTAATATTTGTGATGGAGATCATCCTAGGGTTTGTCTAGACTAGTCATTGCTTCAATTATCACTTTGTCTAAAGGAAAGAATAAGTCTAAAGAGTCAGTATTGGCAAGAGAACCTTGAGCCGAAGTAGGCTTGAGAATTGGATCTAACTCTTGTGCAAGAGTCAGATCGGTGTTGGTGGATTTTTTTTGAACCATAGAGTACGGAACTTATGCTATGGACAAGAGCATGGCCATACCATGGTGCCTTGTCCCTTCCATCATGGCCAATGGGGAAGGAAGAGTCCACAAATCATTGAAGTAAGTCATATGAAATGACAAGACTTGAAAAATCTCAACCTTAGGCTAGTTTGATACGAACTTGACATCGCTGGAAGGAGACGGTAATCGAAAGTACCCATCAAAGGTGGTCACATACTAACTCCTATGTTGATGATTCCAGGTTGACGGTTATCAATCATATGGACCGTGGATACCCTTGATGAAGGGTCAGGATGGGAGAAAGACAAGTGATCAATGGTCATGATACAACCTTCATGTGGAAACAATAAGACCTGGAAAACTGTAGTGACCACCGTTTTCATAGCATAGGTCCAACTCCTTCCTAACAATAGATTGTAGTCGAGAGGGGCATCGACCAATTCAACCTTGATGCACAAGGTCTTCCCCCCTAATTGCATGAGGAAAGAGGGGATGATGCCATGTGGTTGAAAGGAACGACAATCAAAAGCAGTAAGAAGAGTCGGTGATGGAGACAAAACAGGTTGGCCAATGGCCTTCCAACACGCTAATGACATCACGAATGTTGAGGTGCCCTCATCAACCACCATGCAGAAAATGTTTCGGGTAAAAGTTTTCATGGTGTAAGCCACTAGTATCTGAAATTGCACGTGGTAAGGGAGACGAGGTTTTAAGTTGGTCGTATCAAGCTTGATCGTACCCAAATTACAAGTCTTAGCAGATCTTAGGGCGGCTAACAGAGCCTTTCTCTGGGAAGGGTAGATCTGGAGGACCTCCAAAGAAGACATCGCATAAGGGGTTTGTGACAAATCCTCCACCATAGAGTAGTTCTAGGTGGCCCTTGCATTTGGATTATAAGAAGATTTCTTGAACACACATTTTGGGATGCGTGTCATTGTTTCACCCAATGTCTTCTTGATCTAGAGAGAAAGAGGTGGGTTTTCAGCTTCTTTACTCTTCTCAGAGGTTCTTGGAATTCCGTGATCATGCGCTCTAGTAGATATATAGGCATCACCTTTCATCATATACACATTCATGGATAAAGGATTACTCGAAGATGGAGGGGGTCCTTGACTACCCCATTCCGCACTCGGAGAGGCTTGAGTTAAATTTTTCCCATGTTGAAATGGGTTTGTTAACACAACAGGCTGCTGCTTTGCCAATAACTTTTGGGCCTCCACAAGCTGAGGGAATTGGTTAGTCGGGTGGTATTCCATGCACAGGTTACACAGATACTTTGACTTCTTCCTTTCTGTGTTTCCCCCACCAACATTATTGGTAGATTTCTTATCCCCCTTACCCTTCTTTCACCATTTTTTCTTTCTATCAGGTTGCTGGGTGGCCTTTGGGTTTGTCGATTGCACACTGTGTACATCTGACATTTGGGTAGGGGTAACAACCAGACCATTGGTCGGGCTGGCCTCTTTCTACTGTATCGATAATTGCTGCAATTGTTTTGACAGTTGATCAGCGGGCTTCGCTTGTGCTGAACCAACAATACCATCGACATGTGGTCCAACTCTCTGTCTGGTCTTGTCAAGTATTGACCTTGGTGCATTTGGAAAAATTTCTTAAAGTAAACTAGATTGAGAGTAAATCATCTCTAGCTGTTGAGCTCTCATTAGCGCATCTTCTTATGAAAAGACCCACAATGTTGCGACATCTTTGGATAGATGAGGAACTAAAGACTTAAGGAACCACTCAAGAAGAAATGATTGTGGGACTAATACTTTTATCAAACTCTTTCGACGTCTCCATTCTCAAATGTGATCGAATATATGGTCTGCTTTTGTCTGCTCAAAGTTGGCCAACAATTCTGTGCCGGCATCATATCTCACAGGTAATTGTAAATGGTTTAAGAAAGCCATTGCCAATTTGCCGAAGGAAGAGTATCTCGAGAAGTGGAGCTCAATGTACCATTTCGCAACACTCCTGATGAGAGTGCATTGAAATAAACACAACTATACAGAGTTGTCTTTTAATGAGTTGGATGAGCACCAAAGATGAAAGGTGGTCACATGATCACCTGTATCTTCATTAGGATTAGCTTCAAATGTTGGAATGTCCGAAGGCAACTTGGTCAGCATAGGTGGCCATCTCGGATCATGACAGATGGGGTCATTTAATAACCTTTTCAAGTCTGGAAAGTGTAGAGTTTCCAGAAACAATAGTTTGGGTTGCAGATTATAACCAGGGAAAAGGAAGCCTGGAATTTGAATGGCACCAGGTTGCCAGGAAAAGTTAGACTATTGGCCATGGTTCTAGTAATAACCATTTTCATGACTAGCATATGTATTCTGCACTTGTTGATATTTCATCAGTTGATTCCCATAATAGGATGTAAAGGGTTGGGCTTGCATTGCATTCCAAGTATTTTGGGAAGGGTTTCCCCCTGCCGATCCGACGAGCATAGGTGCTGAGGCTTCACTGGGTTCCATTGGATATGGAAGGGGTTTCCTTGGGTCGACATCCCTGATAAGGGAACTGATCCCTACCATGGATTCCAAGGTCCTTGTGAGGAAGAAATTCCTAAGTTTACCCCCTGTGTAGGAATAGTACCCTGTATAGGATTTTGTTGTCCATAACCGGAGTTGCCCTCGGTCGAGACAATAGCTGACGAGAAAGAATTGTTACCAAATGAGCCAAAAAAATAGAACGGTGTCAAACCAACCGAAATTTTATAAGAAGGAAGTGCTTGACTACCTGCTCTGAACAAACTATTGTTTGCATTTGGCCCGACGTAGTGTTGAAATTACTAAGACAACTAAGAGGGGGGGGGTGAATCAGTTGTTACTGTGCTTAAACAATTTTAACAATCAAACCATTTTTAATATTTCTCCAAGTGACCATCAATATTATACTAAATATGGAAAACATAAATAATAGCATCACTCACACATAAGATATACACAGAGACAAATTTTTCACGAGGAAACCCATAAAGGGAGAAAACCTCTTCTTCTTTGAAATGATAGGAAGTCTTTTAAGTTCTGTACATCATCTATAATTGAGAACCAACTCAATGTGAGGCTACTACCTCTGTTTTACAAGATGCTACTTGCTGAGAGCACCAACTCTCTTGTTTCTCTAGTACCCACTATAAGGAAGCACCGACTCCCTGGTTTCTCTAGCACCCACTAGAAGGAAGCACCAACTCCCTAGTTTCTCTAGCACCCACTAGAAGAAAGAAACAACTCCCTAAGTGTTCCAGCACCAACTGGATGGAAGCACCAACTTCCAATCACATAGGCACCAACCTATATTACAAAGAACAACAGCTCTCCCTTGCACCACCCTGCCACCCTAGTTTCTCTGGCTGCAACCAGATGGAAGCTACAACTCCTTGTGTTCAAGCACCCACTTGAACCTCTGAGGAAAAAAATCCTTCCTAGCACCTCCCTACCACCCTTATTACATATAACTGATTGAATAACCAACACACAGATAAATCAATTATTACCACTTCACTATTCTTCCATTCTTCTCTGCTACACTATTCTTCTGCTTTGTTCATATTTGGCTTGACCTGTTGTCTTTGTCTATCTGTTCTTTCTCTATCCTTCTCATGCTTTTTGATATGTGCACATTCTTCTCTCTTCACCTTTTCTCTTCTATTCAGCTTCTATTTCTTATCTCTGAGCTTTTTCAGTCAGAACAACCAACCTTACATAGTCGTCTCATATCTTCTTTTATTCACACACCCTCAACAACTGAATCGCCAATCGATCAAGAATCATGAATCGGTTTTGCTAACTGAATCATAACTGATCAATTAACTGTGAGGTGAAACAATATCCCTCCGATCATATTCAAATTCACCTGCACCATTGGATTACAAGGAACAATAAGTCTTTCACATTTTGTATTTCAGCAATTCACAATTTCGCGTGTCGCAAATTCCTGTTGCAAAGCATCTCGACTCTCTAAGTTGCGATCCCCAAAATGGATCCAGATCAATGGTCCACAAAACTTCATAATCTGATCCATTCTTTTCCCAATCGAACGACTGATGGGATTTCGACGTTTTTCTCTTCGAGTCTTCGAGAATCATAATAGTCCCTTTCGGCATTTCGCGATTTCGTATGTTGCGAATTCCTGAAACTCCATGTTGCAATCCCAAAAACTCCATGTTGCGATCCCCAAAACTCCATGTTGCAATTTCACATTTCGGCATTTCGCGATTTCGACAATTCTTGTGATGAGATATCTTGATGCTACATGTCGCAATCCATGAAACTCCGAAGAAAGAGCTTAGATGGACTAGCTTCGATCATTTCAACATTTCTCATTTCGGAATTTCGTGATTTTGGATTTTGACATTTCGTGATTTCACATGTAACGAGTTCGAGAGGTTAGGGAACCCCATTCCTTTGACTTTCCAGTCAGTGAAATGACGATCTTTCACCACGTGTCCTATGGCCCCAACGGTCCAGATCTTATCTTGATTTCGAAACTTCACGGGTCTTTGGCATGTCTGATCAACGGTCTAGATCAATCATCGATCTAATGGCTAGGATTATTTCACGAATTCACTGATTCAGGATTTTGGCGTTTCGCATTTTGCGACTTCAAGACTCATGTGGTGAAGTGTTTCTACACTTCCAACTCCCGGTATCTAAAACTCCATTTTTCTGGTCTGTAAAACTATGAAATGGAGTGTTCTTGTTTCGGGATTTCAACATTTCGCATTTTGCAACTTCAGGACTCCTGTGGTGAAGTGTTTCTACACTTCCAACTCCTGGTATCTGAAACTCTGATTTTCTGGTCTGCGAAACTCCAAAATGGAGTGTGTCTGTTTTGGGATTTCAGCGTTTCACATTTCGTGACTTCAGGACTCCTGTGGTGAAGTGTTTCTACACTTCCAAATCTTAGTATCCAAAACTTCGATTTCCCGTTCTACGAAAATTCGAAATGGAGTCTTTGACATGCTCTAATCTTTCACATTTTAGGATTTTCTGCCATGTGATCAGAGTTGTGCTGCTGGTCTTGCCACTTTCTCTTGTTCATCATCATCGGGCTGAGCTTTCCATCAATGACAAACAAATACTCTGCCTTCTGTCTGCCCATAATAAATATACCAACAATCTCCCCCTTTGGCATTGATGGCAACCTTGAAGAACATCCAACTATACCATTGTAGAATCCTTGACTATAGCATCCTTGAAATTACTACACTTTCTCCCCCTTTGACATCAATGTCAAAGAAGAAACACACTCCCCCTGAGCTATTGCAGAACATACTCCTCCTGTCAACTATGAGTAATTTAGGAATACAATAGATATTCTATAAGGACTCCCCCTGACCAGATGAACAGATTAGACGAAGGAAGTTATAACCCCCAACTTTTGACGAAGATATCCAAAAGGGGTCACTGCTAACGGTTTAGTAAAGATATCAGCTATCTGTTCTGTGGAAGGGATATAATTCAACTAAAAAACTCTATTTGTAACTTTTTCTCTGAGAAAATGGTATTTTATTGGAATATGCTTAGTCTTGGAATGAAGAACATGATTCTTGGAGACACTAATAACACTGGTGTTATCACAGTGAGTTGTAATCGGATCAATATAGTTTACCTTTAAATCTGCAAGAGTTTGTATCATCCATAAAATATGAGTGCAGTAAGTAGCAACAACAATGTACTCTGCTTCTGTAGTTGATAAGGAAATAGATCCTTTCATTTTACTAAGCTATGCTACTAATGAGTCACCTAGGAAGAATGCTCCTCCACTGGTACTTTTTCTCTCATCAACATAGTTTGTCCAATCTGCATCTGAATAAGCAGTTAACTGAAAATTTTGATTTCTTGGATATCACAGACCATAATTCATTGTTCCCTTCAAGTATTTGAATATCCTTGTGATAGCTACCAAATGACTTTGTTTAGGAGCAGATTGATAATGACCTACCATTCCAACAACTTGCATTATATCAGGACGGGATGCTGTGATGTACATAAGACTGCCTATCATAGAGCGATGTGTCCTTTGATCAACATCCAGTGAAATATCATCTTTACTGAGCTTTCAACCAACCACCATAGGTGTGCTAACAAGAGAGGAATCCTCCATCTGAAATTTCTTCAACATCTCTTTCAAATATTTTTCTTGAGAGATAAATATTCATGCAGAACTTTGTTTTACTTGTAAGCCAATAAAATATGACAGTTCTCCTATCATGGGCATCTCAAATTCTATTTGCATAGAGTTATCAAACCACTGGGAAAATGATTCATTAGTGCAGCCAAAAATAATATCATCTACATAAACCAAAACAACTAGTAAATTATCACCTTCAGACTTAATGTAGAGATTGCTGTCAACAATACCTTTCTTGAACCCTTTGTTTTGTAAAACTTTTTCTAGTCTATAATACCAAGCTCGTGGTGCTTGTTTCAGTCCATATAAGGACTTCTTCAGCTTGCAAACATAATTAGGATTATCTGTCAATGAGAATCCTTCAGGTTGCTCCATATATACTTCTTCCTCTAGATCTCCATTAAGAAATGATGACTTAACATCCATCTGATAAAATTTAAAGTTCTTATGACATGAATAAGTAAGAAACATTCTGATGGCTTCCAATCTTTCCACTGGTGCAAAAGTTTCATCAAAGTCTCGACCTTCAACTTGTGCATACCCTTTACAGACCAATCTGGCTTTATTTCTAACAACTTGTCCTTTTTCATTCATTTCATTCTTGAACACCCATTTGGAACGTATTACATTCTTATCTTCAGGTCTAGGGACAAGCTCCCAAGTATTGTTCTTCTCAATGTGATCAAGATCTTATTTCATTGCTCGAATCCAATCATCATGTTGGCTAGCTTCATAAATTTTTTTAGGTTCAGTCATAGATAAAAAAGCAACATGAGATTGTTTTGAGTCTTTAATCAATTTCCTTCTTGTCTGAACTCCTTTATTTATATCTCCAATTATCTGATTTTTAGGATGATTCTTTCTAACAGTTCTGAGAGGTGAATTTTCTTCTTTCTTCTGATTTGTGTCAGCCTGAGTATTCATATCTTCATCTGATTCATATTCTTCCCTTTCTGATCCTTGGACCTGTTCATCTTCATATTCAACTATATCTTCTGTGCTTGGTTCAACACTGCTTACATTTCTGACCAGACTTTCTTCATCAACTTTTATGTCTATACAATCAACTAGTTTATGTAGTCTCTTATTGTAACATCTGTACCCTTTACTATTTGTAGCATAACCCAAGAAGATACCTTCATCAGCCCTATCATCATATTTGCCAATATTTTCATCATTGTTCTTGATATAACATTTACTCCCAAAGACTTTAAAATGCTTGATTGAAGTAGGTCTTCCAAACCATAGTTCATAAGGAGCCTTGTCATTGTGTGGCCTGAGATGAGCTTTATTAAGGATATGAATAGCTGTATGAATTGCTTCTACCCAATATGTCTAAGGTATGTTCCTTTCATTCATCATTTATCTTGCCATTTGCTGTACTGATCTATTCTGCCTCTCAACAACTCCATTTTGCTGTGGAGTCCTTGGAATTGTGTGCTCTCTTTTGATCCCATGTTTATCACAGAACTCTTTGAAGTTCCATGAACTAAATTCTCCTCCTCTATCAGACCTTACTGCCTTTAATCTTTTTCCTGTTTGATTCTCAGTCAGAGCCTTAAACACTTTGAATTTTTCAAATGCTTCAGATTTTTCCTTCAAAAAGGAAACCCATGTTAGTCTAGAATAATTATCAATAATCAACATAAAATAATTTTCTTTTCCTATACCTTCTTTCCTTGATGGTCCACATAAATTCATATGTACTAACTGGAGAGGTTTTTCCATTGAAGGAAAGTTTTTAGATTTGAACTAACTGCGAGTAAGCTTTCCTATCTGATAGGGTTTACAAACAGAGTCGTATGGCTTTGATATCTTTGGAAGATCTTTTACTGCCCCATTGTTTTTGAGCTTGATTATATGATCAAAATTTAGGTGTCCAAGTCTCCTATGCCACAACCAACTTTCATCATACTTGCTTAAGTGACATTCTTCTTTTTCTTCTTTTAACACATAGACATTGTTTTTTGTTCTTATCCCTTTTGCAACTAGCTATCCTGAATTCACATATTTTATTCTACAGTCTTTAGAGGTAAAAACAACTTCACATCCTCGGTCACAGACTTGACTGACACTAAGAATATTATGTTTTAGACCTTCTACAAACAACACATCTTGAGATTTCCCTTTGCCATTACTCAAACTTACCATTCCTTTACCTTTTATTTTTCCTGGTGCATCATTTCCAAAAGTTACATTCCCTGATTTGCTTTCACTTAGAGTTAGAAACTTACTTTTGTCTCCAGTCATATGTTTGGAACATCCACTGTCAATATACCAGAGATTCTTTTGTCTTTGGGCTGATAACACTAGTCCACACTTGTCATCTTCTTTCTTCTTCCAAACCTTGTCATTTTAAGCAGTGGGGATCAAATCTGGCTTGTAATTCCTTAAGTGACAGTTTGCAGCTTTATGTCCATAATTATGGAATTTGTAACATTCTAGTTCACTGAATAACATATCATAATGATTTTTATGCTCATAACTGTTGTTGTGTTTCACCTGTGTCCTTCTCCTAGTCATCACATGATTTATAGTCTGTGATTGTTTTTTGCTTGGCTTTCTCAATCTTTGTAGTGGCAGATAATTATTCCTTGAAAAACTTGATTTCTCATATCTAAATCTTAAAGAACAGTTTATAGCTTTGTGACCAAAATTAGAGTAGAAAAAACAATAGCCATAGAAAAAACCTTTGTACCTTGAAAAATTATGTCTTCTTTGAGGAGGTCGATTTCTTTCATGTCGATAATCTCTCTGATCTACAGATTCGGTTCTAGTACTTTTTCTTTCACTCCTTCTTGGTGGATGATTTTCTTTCTTTATTTCTGCAGAGTGACTGTTGTTAATGTTTGAGGATTTGACAAACTTGATAGGTTCTGTATTACTTGGATGATCACTACTTGATCCTTCTTCATACCCCAATCCAGCTTTCAACTTTGGGTTTCTTTGCTGATTTAGAATGGAGGTTAATCCTTCTAAGGCTTTAATACTTGGAATATTTTGGTGATACAATCCCTTAAACTTCTCCATTTCTTTTCTGGTTTTTACTATCTCTTCTTCTAAGGCTTTACACCTTGCTTTCTTCTCTAACAACTGTTGTTTCAATATGTCCTCTATTTTCTTTGCCTCTTCTAATTCCACTTTCAGAAGGGAAAAATATTCATTAGGATGTTTACTGTCTTTTTTGAACTGTATCAACAATTGTTTTTGTTTTCTGTTCTTAGTTCTGAGTCTGTCAATCTCTTCCAGTGCACTGATCAGTTCTCCTTCCATATCAACCACAACTTCTTCATCATTATCATCACTTCCTGTTATTTTATTATCATAATCCTCTTTGGCCATAAGCATGCAGTCATTTACCTTATCTTCATAGGAAGAGTCACTATCGGTGTCTTCTGAGGAATTGTCATTATTTTCATACAAACGTTTCTTCTTACTATATTTCTTGAATTTGTACTTCTTTTCATCATCAGAGTTCTGGTCCTTTTTCTGATGGGGACACTTAGATGCAAAATGACCTATCTTACCATAGTTAAATAATTTGAAGGGAAACTTGCCTTGATATTTTCCTGATCCTTTCTTTAACCTTCTCACAAATTTTGCCTCAATATCATCTAATTCTGGATCAGAATTCTTGTCTTCTTTAAACGATGCTTCTCTAGTAATGGATTTATCTTTGCTAATTCTCATTTCATATGTGGTTAAAGTTCCTAGAAGTTGATCAATGGACAGAGTTTTAAGATCATTTATTTCTTCTATTGCAGAGACTTTTGGATTAAATTTATCAAGTAGAGATCTTAAAATATTCTGAACTAAGAGTGATTCTTCAAACTTCTCACCAAGAACCTTCATGGAATTCATAAGTTCTTCAACTCTTAAAAAATACTTACTAACTGTTTCATCTTCATTCATCTTTAGCTGTTCAAACTTCAGCCTAAATGTTTGAAGTGGCATCTTTTACTTTCTCATTTCCTTCATAGCTGCTAATAAGTTTATCCCACATTTCTTTGGCAGTTTGAAGATGCATCACTTTTACAAACTCAGCTTCTGCAAGTCCATTCAAGATAACATTCATTCCCTTATCATTAAAGATAAATTCTAACTTATCATCCTTGGAAGCTAGCACAACAAGATTTATGTATCTAGTCTCTACTACATCCCAAACATCAACACCTAAGGCCATTAGGTATGTTC
>CBVK0100302139.1:0-11290 GCA_900067695.1 Picea abies | reverse complement strand
TCCCTTCCAACACAGGTTTGTTAACTAGGTATTTCAATGCAGAATGATCAGTAAAGAATTTGAAGTGAGACCCTAACAGATAGTGTCTAAATTTATGTAAATCATAAATCATTGCTAAGACTTCTCTTTCGGTCGTTGTGAAGTTGCATTCTACTTGTGACAACTTTCGACTCACAAAATAGATAGGGTGATCTATAGCTCCAGATCCAGGTTGCGTTAAGGTAGATCCTAGAGAAATTCCTGAAGCATCTACATGGAAATGAAATTCCTTCTCCCATTTTGGGAATATTAGAATTGGTGCTGTAATGAGTTTCTCCTTAAGTGTCTCAAATGCTTTATCACATTTGGGAGTCCATTGGAATGGTTCAGCCTTTTTCAGGAGGTTTTCTAGAGGGGTAGTAATGTTGGCATATCTTCGAATGAACCTACGATAGTAACCCGTGTGTCCTAGTGTAGAGTGAAAATGTTTAGCGCTCGTAGGTGGTGTCATATTTACAATGACCGCAACTTTGGTAGGGGCTACCAGTACTCCTTCTCAGCAGACTATGTGGCCCAACAAATTTCCATGTGGCACATAGAAGATACACTTTCTGAGATTTAATGAGATTTGCAATTCTCTGCATCTATCAAACATTAGCCTTAGTAGTGCTATATGTTCCTTAAGAAGGCTGTATATTGTCTAATCATCCATATAGACTTCTATAAATTTGTGAATGAACTCTCTAAAGGATGCTATCACAATCCTGGAGAAGACTACAGGGGTGTTCTTTAAGCCAAATGGCATCACGTTGTATGCAAAATATCCCCATTCTATAATGAAAGTGGTCTTTATTTTGTCTTCCTCAACAATCCTAACTTGATGGTATCCTAAAAATCCATCTGTAAATGCGTATTCTTCCTTCCCTGCAACCTGTTCTAGCACCTCGTCAGTAAAGGGTGTTGGGAAAGAGTCATGTACACAGGCATATTTGAGGCTTCTATATTCCACATAGACTCTAATATCCTCAGTGTCTTTCTTTCTTTGAATGACTATCGGGCTGACCCACTCTGCTTCTTCTATCACAAAAATGAGACCTACTTCTAACATCTTATCGATCTCCTTCTTAACTTTCTCTTTTACTCTTGGGTTAATATGGTATGGTCTATGTTTGACAGGCTTGGATCCTAGTTTTAACTTGATCTTCATTTCTCCCATAACTCCTTTGATTCCCTTTAATTATGAAAAAGTATTTGGGAACAAATCCTCATATTCCCACAGTAAACTCTGCATTTCCTAACTGGTTTTTTCATCCCATTAATCTCCCACCATAGCTATCTTGGGTTTCTCTGCAGTCCCTATGCTGAGTCTGTGCAAATTTAATGGGTGGCTGCAGGAACTATCGGTTTGGCTTGGTATGGTGTTTTGGATTTCTCTGCTCCCCTCTGTCTCTTTTATGGTAGGTTTCTCAGTTCTTCTAAGTCATCTAATATTTCTGAATCTTTGCTAATCTGATAGAATTCTATAGGTTTCTCAGTCAATTTAGGTGGAGTTTATTCTAAAGTTCTTGGGTATGCTTGGGAAACACTACAAGGTTTGATCTCTTACTACCATTAGCTGTAAAAAGAAGTTCTTTAATCTTTCGTAGGGCTAGTTCAAGCTCGGGGTACTTACTTGTGAATGAGAAATCCTTGCAAAATTGAGTTGCCAGTGTTTTCCAGTCGCTGGTCTGTCTTCTGGTTTCCTCATGTATAAACCAAGCTTCCGAGATTGGGCCTAGAGAGTGGGGAAATAACTAAAGCTATAAGTGAGAGCGTATCTCCGCAGCCTTCCATTATGTCGCACACTGTTCAATGTATATCCTAGGGTCTGATTCTCCACTAAATAGTTGTGCCACTTGGAGATCCATCTGCATCTCTGATTCTAGCTGCTCCTTATTCTAGAACCTATACTTGATATCTTTCTTTACCTCATCCCAAGTTCTGAGTACAAATTTATGGGTGGCCCACCATCTAGCGGGGTTGTTTAGAAAAGCTACATCTAGTACCGATATTCGTTGATATTCTCTCACGTTCTCTTCCATGTTCTGCAAAAAATTGTCTATCTTTGAGGTACCATCATATACTGGGTGTTCTCTAACTTCAGTCCCAACCCATCTGGTCATTCTGATAGTTACTCATCTTCTTGAGAATCTTTTGTGCTAACCTTGTTGCCAACTATCAAAATCCAATTCTGAATATTCGTCTGCTAACTGTATACTTCTCCAGCTTACTGATCCATCAACAGTAGGGTTTATATAATCATCTCTTGTCCTAGTTGTTACAGTGTACAACTGGTCTAGGTATTCTCCCTCCATATTATTATCTGTTGGTTCTGTGTACCTGGGTCCTAAGTAAAGAATTTGAAATGAGACCCTAACATATAATGTCTAAATTTCTGTAAAGCATATATCATGGCTAAGCCTTCATGTTCTGTCATTGTGTAGTTGTGCTCTTCTTGTGACATCTTCCGACTCGCAAAGTAGATAGGGTGATCCATAGCTCCATCCCTAGGTTGCGTTAAGATAGCCCTTAAGGCAATTCTTGAAGCATCCACATGGATGTGAAATTCCTTCTCCCAGTTTGGGAATATCAGAATCGATGTTGTAATGAGTTTCTCCTTAAGTGTCTCAAATGCTTTGTCACATTCGAGAGTCCATCAAAACATTTCATCCTTTTAAAGGAGGTTTTCTAGAGGTGCAGTAATGTTGGCATATCTTCATATGAACCTGCGATAGTAACCTGTGTGTCCAAGTGTGGAGCACAATTTTTTAACACTCATAGGTGGCGGCATATTCACAATGACCGCTACTTTAGCTGGGTATACCAATACTCCTTCTCAACAGACTATGTGGCCCAATAGATTTCCATGTGGCACACAAAAGATACACTTCTTGAGATTTAATGAGATTTGCAACTCTTTGCACCTATCAAACATTATCCTTAGCAGTTTTATATGTTCCTTAAGAAGGATATATATTGTCCAATCATCCATATAGACTTCTATGAACTTGTGAATGAAATCTCTAAAGGCTGCTATCACAATCCTAAAGAAAACTACAGGGGAATTCTTTAAACCAAATGGCATCACATTGTATGCAAAAGATTCCCATTCGGTAATGAAAGTGGTTTTTTTCTTGTCCTTTTCAGCAATCCTAAATTGATGGTATCCTGAAAATTCATCTGTAAAGGAGTACGCTTCCTTCCCCGCAACCTATTCTAGGACCTCTTTGGTAAAGGGTGTTGGGAAAGGGTCATGCACATAGGAAGATTTGAGGCTTTTGTAGTCCACACAGACTCTAATATTCTCAGTGTCTTTCTTGCTTTGAATGACTATCGGGCTGACCCATTCCGCTTCTTCTACCTAAAAAATGAGACCTACTTCTAACATCTTATCAATCTCCTTCTTAGCCTTCTCTTTTACTCTCGGGTTAAGATGGTATGGCCTATGTTTGACAGGCTTGGCTCCTGGTTTTAACTCAATCTTCTTTTCTCCCATAATTCTTTTGATTCCCTTCAATTCTAAAAAAATCTTTGGGAACATGTCTTTGTATTCCCTTAGTAAACTCTGTTTTTCCTGACTGGTTTGCTCATCCAAGTAATCTCCTACCAAATCTATCTTGGGTTGCTCTGTGTTCCCTATGTTGAGTCTTTGTAATTTCAATGGGTGATTGTAGGAACTATCGGTCTGGCTGGGTATGGTGTTTTGGATTTCTCTATTCCCCTTCGGTCTCTTTGATGGCTAGGTTCCTTATTTCTTCGAAATCATCTAGGATTTCTAAATTTTTGGTAATATGATATCATTATATAGGGTTTTTAGTCAAGGTTAAGTGGATTTTAGTATGAAATTCTTGGGTATGCTTGGGACACACTAAAAATTATGATCTCTTATCACTATTGGCTGTAAAAAGAAGTTCTTTAACTTTTTCCAAGACTAATTCATGCTCAGGGTACTTACTTGTGAAAGAGAAGTCCTTGCAAAAGTGAGTTGCTAGTGTTTTTCAATCGTTGGTCTGTCTTCTGGTTTCCTCATGTATAAACCAAGCTTTTGGGATTGGGTCTAGAGAATGGTGGTTTCCTCATGTATAAACCAAGCTTTTGGGATTGGGTCTAGAGAATGGGGAAATGCCTGAACCCAGAAGTGGGAGGGTAGCTCCACAGCCTACCACTGTGTCACGCACTGTTGAATGTGTATTTGAGGGTCCGATTCTCCACTGAATAGTTGCGTAACTTGGAGATCTGTCTTCCTACGTGATTCCAGCTGCTCCTTATTCCAGAACTTGTACTTGATAGCTTGCTTCACCTCATCCCAAGTTCTGAGTATAGCTTTATGAGTGGCCCACCATCTGGCAGGGATTTTTTGAAAAGCTATATCCAGTACTGAGATTCTTTGATCCTCTATCACGTTTTCTTCCATGTTCTGCAAAAAAGTGTCTAGATCAGAGGTGCCATCGTATACTGGGTGTTCTCTGACTTCAGTCCCTACCCATCTGGTCATTCTTACAATTGCGCATCTTCTTGAGAATCTTTCGTATGAACCTTGTTGCCAACTATCAAAATCCAGTTATGAATCTTCGTCTGCTAACTATATACTTCACCAACTTACTGATCCATCCGCAGTCGGGTTTATATAATCGTTTCTTGTCCCAGCTATTACAGTGTACAACTGGTCTAGGTATTCTCCTTACATATTATTGTCTGTTGGTTCTATGTACCTGGGTCCTACATATGGATCCAAAGGTTGAACTACCTTGATTCCCTCAGCTTCAAAATTCATGGTGTCTTTCTTTAAGTCGATTATTGGATAATTTCCATAGGCCCAAACGATGCCAAGTAGTGCAGGGTAAGGGTCCTTGTCTCCCATGATCTCAATGACTTCAAAGTCAACTACTTTTTTTACTCCTTCTACATCGATTTCCACGTTCTCTAGTCTTCCTATGGGAAAGATACAATATTGGTTTTCCATTCTTAACTAAATTGGGAAATATGTCAGTCTTAGTTTTCCTAAGGCTTCCCAAGTCTTCTTAGGAATAATGTTCACATCTGACCCTAGGTCCAACATGAGGTCCTTAATTTCGAAGTCATCTAACTAGGATACCAGTCAAAATTCTTTTCCGATTCACACTTTTCTTTGTTGCACTCTTTGAGTACTCTTCTCAGGGATATTATCCATTATCCTTGCTTCTAAGGGTTCCTCATTCCCTAAGACTAGGTACAACTCATTGCATAACTTTTTTGTTAGTTGGTCATTCCCTAGAATGTCAGAGAATAATTGAAAACAAAGATCAACTACATTCTGAGGCTGCTCAAGTTGTCTTGGTATGATTATAGGGTTTCTAGGTGCAGGGGGTGAAGCAGGGACTTGTGTCATCTTAGGGAAAATAGTCGGTTGAGGGGGGTTCTCTTGCATTTCATGACTAGGAATATTTTGGAATACTTCTATGGCATCTTTAAAGAACAAATTTTTCTTTAGGGGATCATACGTGTCTCCCTTAGGTGCTTCTTTCTAGATCTAAGGTAGAGTATTAGCATCAACTCCTGTCTTTGCTCCTCCTCGAGTGACGATATTAAGGTTGGGAAATTTTCCCTTAGAAATCCTCTTGATCTATGAACTGATAAGGTTAGTTCCTCTTTGTCATACTCTATCTTCCCACTTTGCAATTAACTCTGGGCAATCTTCAGTTGCGTGTCTTTTGGTTCTGTAGTGGGAGCACCATGGTCACCTTGGATAAGGACAATATTTGTCCAAGTGACCTTGTTCATCGCAGTTATAACATCTGCTTGGTCCTCTTCCCCTAGTTCTTCCTCCTCCGAAATCTCCTCCAGCTCCACCTCCTCGACCTCTTCCTGGTCCCTGAGGGTTTTCGTTCACCCTCTCCACCTCCTCGACCTCTTCCTGGTCCCTGAGGGTTTTCGTTCACCCTGAATGTTGTTCGGTCTAACCTGTCTGCAAGTGCATCCAATGCTCTACATTGTTTGGTAGTATGCGTGGTAGATGCACATAACTTACAATGTACTGTGTTTTGTAATGTAAAATATTTATGCATGATGGGGAACTGTCTTGGCCCATGCCCATGGATTTGACAAATCTCACAATATTCCATTGTTGGTGTTGCTTGGCCTCCTGGGAAAGCGTGGTATTGGGTGGGGTTGTGGAATGATGAATTCGTTGACACTTGCACAACTCCTCCCATGGGTCTTGGTGGGGTTATCATCAGATTCTAGGGAGGTCCCATTCCCCTCATTCACAGACATTCGGTCGCTAGATGAACTTCCATGTAACATCTAGTGCACCAAACCTGTGGTCGTCCTAGTCTCGGTATCGTCATCTCCTGAATATTTTTTGTAAGTGCCGATATATTCTCTTGTAGTTGTGCCAGATTCACATATTCATCGATTGTTCTAAAGTGTCTATTAACATGACTATCCACTGTTGCGTTAGCGGAATTTGAGTCAGAGGCAACATCCCCTGAATGTACCACTCCCTTTTATGTTCTTCGTTGATTGGATGTGCCAACCTTCCTATGGCATATTTAAACTTCTAGCTATACTCCCAGGCTGATTCACCTTCCCTCTACTTGATCTCACACAACTCAAACATAGCCTGTTGTTTTGACTGAGGTAGTTTGAACTCTGCTATGAACCTCGTTCGTACCTGGGCAAGTGTGAACGCTTTCCCTTGGGTCCCTGGCACTCGTGGTTCAATGGTATTCATGTACCACTTGAGAGATGGACCTCTCAAGGTAGTCTGGAACTTGACCAACTTATTCAGATCTAGAGTCTCTTTGATCTCCAGATTGCTTCGAATAGGAACCAATGTTGCTCAACGTCTTCATCTCCCTTACCTCAAAATTCTGGGTATCAGGCAATCGAACCTTCCTCATGGCTAGCCATTGCTGATCCTATTGCTCGTATCAATATGAACCCTAACAATCCTACTTGTGATCTTCCAGGGATCCTAATATCCTCCCTGTACCCACACTTCCTGGTTGTGACTGGCTAACTAGTTGTATTGGAACAAAACTATTAAGAGAAGGTAGTATCAAACTTACTGCTTGTATAGAAGGCACTTGGGGTATGGGCAATTCGGAGCTAGCGCCACTAGCTTCGGTGTGGTTTTATTTGATATGGGGGTCTCGTTAACTTATACTGGGATGATCTCTTCGATCGAATTACCGATCTCTCCTTTTATCGGGGTTGAATCTTCTCTTTCTCCACCAAGATTCATGTCGACTTCCTCCTCTCCTACATCTTCACTTTATCCTTCTTGTCCCACTTCCTGGGGACTTCTTTCTCTCCTCAATTCTCTCTCATTTAATCTTTGATTGGCCATTCGTTCCTGTCTTCTCATATTCTGCAGTTTTTCCATTTTTTTTTCCTCTACCTCTCCTGATCTGCCTTCTTTCCTCAACTTTTCAGACTGTCTTGTTGCTTTCTTGATCTCGTCGCACCACCACTTATAAACTATGGTGGCTCTCTTCAAGGCTCACTCATATCTTGAGTCCGTTTCTTGTTGTTTCCCCCCCCATTTGTCAAAGAACCCTTCCCCTCTCTCACGCCATGAATCTCACCTCGTCTCGCCCTACCCCAAGAGAGGGTGTTTACGTTGCCATCTCGGCCGGGGACATAATCAACATCCCTTCCTCCATCAAGAAAACCTTAATCCATAGGGGGATTTATCTGAATAGTATTTACCTTGTGCCTTTCTTGAAAATTTTGTCTTCCCGCAAGAAAGATTGGTGGTTCTCAGCTACAAATTCGATTATGTATCCCTCTAGCATGGTGCTAACCTAGAAATCCACAGCTCGTGTAATTGGGCAATCCAGCCTCTGGAGTGCTGCTAACTTTTTGGTATCCCATGCATAGATCTTCTTGCCCCGTCCATGGAACTATGGAGCTTCTTGGAGCCTCTTTGTCCAGTGGAAAAATTCTTTTGGGAATTTAACCAAGAAAATCTCGTACTGGTCCCTCGATCTTTCTGAGTAAAAGATTGCTTTGCGAGTTTTTTCCACTGATTTTATACTCAATTATGCTTCTTTCCATATGAAGGCATCACAGTTCCTTTCCCACCATTGATCTATGCTATATCTATGGATCGATGAAAACATTCTCCCTACAGGTTCCCTTTTTACACAGGTCCCGACAACGAAACCATTTTGTTGGCACGAGTTTAATCAGACCAGGGTCCTTCTCATGTTACCAAAAAAAGGTATCGTGTAGTCTAGAGTGCTGGAATTTTCATCTCCTCCTAAGAGAAGAAGTCTCACCCGAAGCATTGTTGAGATAGATAGATAGGGAAGGGTAGGGAAAAGACTAAAGAGGATCCATAGAGCCTTCATAACTCATTCATGTTCTTTCAGAGAGACATGAGCAGATCTGGAACATATGAATGCAAGAATCGAGCCTACTTACATTGTGCACAAGAATTTAAATGTAGAGCCATCAAATAGAACTCATAATCCACAAGGAAACACTGTAATGCATAAGTAAACATACAAAGACACAACATATTTGAAAATTTGGTCCTTCTTCATATTAAATTTAGGATCTTTCTCAGATTACAGACTTAGAGTTACACAGTAGGGCGCATTACAAGCTCTCGGCTCTGGACTCTTGTCACAGAGATTTAATTTTCTAACTCATAGTTCTAATTCATTATAGACCAAGACCTGTGTTCTTTTGACTTACAACAATTCTCAACAACTAAAACCCAAAACCTAGGTGACTCTGATCGACTTCACTCAATTCCACCCAACCAACCAACAGGGCCTCAAACTAATGAATGAACCCTTTTTCAATTATGTTCAGTCCTATATATAGTTGGGTTGTGTCTTCCTTCTTGGCTTGCATGCTTTCTTGTTCTTTTGCAACCATTTGTTTCTTCACTGGCATTACGCTGACTTTCACAATTGCTTTTTGTTTCTCTTTCTCCTAGAATCTGATGAAGTTTGCACAACTCATGCTTAGTCAAAACTTGCGCAATTCCTTCCCAAAAATGAAGGGCACAAAAATATCAACGTGGAGGTTACATTGGATTTTCTCTTCCATCCTACCTTGAAGTGGGTCCCTGAGATGCCAAATTTGATACCTCTCAAGCATTGTGATGTCGAGGTTGGCCATGCAATCGACCACCATGTTTGCCTTCATTCTGGTTTTCTCGAGGATGATGGATGCTAAAGAAGTACCATACCCCCCATAACTGAGAGGCCATGGTTCAACCACCAATTCTTAGAGATATTATATACCATAACCCCATTCAAGAGTTTTTGTAGAAATATGATGACTGAATGAGAGTTTCCCTCTACCTCCAAGGTCGAAAATCCACACTCTTTGGCTATTGCTATGCCTCGCTGGAGTCCTACCAGCTCTGTTGCATTGTTCATTGTAATTCCCAAGTTAGATGCGTAGAGAAGTATAATTTATCATTTGTGGTCTGTAAAGACTCCTCCTACTCTTTCTAGACCAATATTTCCTTTGGATGCACCATTGAAGTTTAACTTTATAAAAAATTCCTGGGGGGGAGTCCAGTGCTCTTGAATCCGCATTTTCCCCAACTTCAGATCTAGTGAATTATTATTGAGGCACAAACCAATAATATATATTTTGAAGATGGATACTTTAGAGGCTTCCAACTAGAGGTCTTGGGATGACCAAAGAATTAAACCAATGGATTCTTTAACATTTCCATTGATGATTTCCAAAATTTGGTTTTTGGCAAGGGATTTATCTTTGAAGATTCTAATATTCCTTTGTTTCCACACATTCAACATGAGGATGCCTAGATAAATCTCCCAGTCTCTATTAATGATGGAATTTCTAAAAGGCTTAACGCTCTAGAATTCTATAGTATCTATAACATTATCTTTTTTCATATCTATTCTTCAGAAATTGGTTGCTCCTTGATCCCATAATTGCTTCGTATATGTACAATTTCTCGTGAGATGGTCAAGAGTTTCTTTTGTTTCATGGCATAGAGTACATTTTGATGGACCAAAAAATCCTTTTCGAAGAAGAAATTCCTAGGTTAAGACCCTTCTATTTGCTACCAACCATAGAAAAGTTGAGATTTTGGGCCAGAGAGAGTTGGACCAAATTTTCCCCCAGATGGTTATGTTATGGGTGTTTCCTATGTCCTACATGGACTGGTATGGTATTTTCACTTGAAATTATCCATTTTCTTAGAGGGGCCATCAAATGATGTCCTCACCATATCTAATTTCAACCTAGCGATCTTGAAGAATTTTAGAAACTAGGTCTTTCGATTGCTCATTCCACTAAACTGGCCATTCTTTTAGGGGTTTTCAAGTTCTCAAGATATCGTTTCCATTGGGTTGAAAGGTTTTCCAGTAATGGTGCAGTTTCACCTAGCCTACACCCTATAAAGTGAGGCATAGGTATAGCTACTTTTCTTCTTCCCCTAAGATGGTATGTTGTTCCCAAGCATCATCCAAAAAAAGGGTCGAGGTCCCACTATGGACTTCCCAAAATCACTGAGATTGTACCAGGTCCTGGTTTCACCATGCATTATTCCAAATTAGAGAACCAAGTTTGATTCCTTTCGCTCTAATTAATCTCTAGAGTGGGATATTGGAGGGATACTTTTTCCTCCAAATTCTGGCCCATAGGGTTGAAGGAGTTTGATCCATCTCCACCAAATTTTGGCTGCCAAAGTAGAGATGAAAAATTGGGGATCCTTCAGTCAAAGTCCTACTAGGGACTTAGGTTGGCAGAGAGTGTTCCAAGCCACCAAGGGCCATTTATTTTCTTTTGAAGGGACACCCCACAAAAAATTTCACTGGAGGTTCCAAATTTGTTTAATGAATTTCATTGGGGCAACTAGAAATGATAAAAGGTACCAAGGGAGATTTGAGAGAACTAACTTTATTAGGAGGGCACAACCTGGTAGGGAAAGAGACCGGTGAGTCCAGCTTCGGAGTTTGGATTCCATTTTTTCCAGAAGGAGCTCTCGGGATGGGTCATGAAGATCTTTGGACTGAAAAGGGAGCTCCTAAATATTTCACTGGGAGGGACGAAATTTGAGAGCCAAGCAAGGTGGCCATATGTCATTGAATACATGGAGTAGTGTTGAAAAAGAAGAACTGATTTTTTTCTTGGTTAATGACTGTGCTAGAAGATAAGTTAAATATATCAATATTTTTTTTGAACTTAGTCACTAATTTTACCATAGGGGAACCCATTAGAATATTTTCACCCACAAACTGGAGGTGCGACATGGCCTCTTCTCCATAAAGAAGGGGAAATCCCTTGATCATGC
>CBVK0100302135.1:0-10917 GCA_900067695.1 Picea abies | reverse complement strand
GATGATGTTGGTACATATTGGTGAGTCATAGTTGATGATTAGTTGACACACATGATTGGTACATACTTGGTACATGGTTGGATGCACTTTTTTATGGTACATGTTGATTACAGGTTGAGGTACAGGTTAATGCATGGTTCAAATTTATTGGTACAGGTTTACATTGGTATATCTCACAGTGATACTATGACAGTGGTTCCATCAGTCTACTTCTACTTCAGATTTGTTGGATGAGGCAAGGACAGGTTGTTGTAGCCACCTTTCGGTTGTAGCCGGAGAACATAGGGGGTTGTAGCCTCCTTTTGGTTGTAGCTAGAGAATTGGGGAGTTAGATCTTCCTTCAGGTTGCAGCCTGAGAAACTATGGGTTTGGAGCCTCCTTCCAGTTGCAAATGGAAAAAAAAGGAATTTGGTGCTTCCAATGAATTTAATTCTTCAAGGCATATAAGAAAAATCATTCTGTGGTTTTCTCCCGATTTGGGTTTCCACGTAAAACATTGGTGTACTGTGTATGTGTATGATTGTTCATTACTTATTTACTCTGCATTTATTGGATGATAATGCTTCATTGATATAAAAATTGGATTATATGGTTAAAAAGGATTAAATTTATCTATTACTGATTCACCCCCCCTCTTAGTAATCCAACAATTGGTATCAGAATCGGTTCCTTAAGAAAATAGTTTAACCACTGGAAGGAGATCATGGATTATTCTGAGAATGGAGTGCCAATGTTTAATGGTCAGAATGGTTTTAATTATGAGATGTAGAGGATAAGGATGGAAGTATTTTTACATGCACAGGGACATTATATTTGGCTATCAGTTGTTACATGATATGATAGTTCATAAAGGGAAAATACTGCAGCCAAGAAGAAATTGAGGAAAAATAACAAAATAGCAATGGATTTCATCCGGGAAGGATTACCTAATCTGATAAGAGAAAAAGTTGGTAAATTTTCATCAGAAAAAGAACTTTGGGATAAGTTACATGACATATATCCTTAACCCATCACAGATTCAGAAAATGTCAAATAAGATGCAGAAACAAATCAAGAAGAATTATGTTCACCATGTCAAGAAGATTCAAAAGATGAAGAGTACATAATCACTAGAGGTATGTTGTTTTGTGATAATTATGAAAAACATGGACATATTGAAATAGAGGGTTGCATCTTCTTTGAAAAGGAAAAATATTTGAAAAGGAAGACAATTATGAAGAAAAATTGATTAGTGCTTTAGATGAACTAAGAGAAGAAAACAATTCACTCAAGAAAGAATTGACGAAACAAAAGGAAAGTTGTCACATTTTTTAAGAAGCCCAGCAGGTCATCACAAACTTAAGAACTCAACTAGAAGAAGCCAGAAAGATCGAAGAAAATCTTGAATATCAAAAGCAGTGTTTGGAAACCAACATAACAACACAGAAGGAAGAAGCGGAAATGAGAGAGAAGATATTGACAGATCATCTTAAGGAAAGAACTAACAATCTAAACCAACTTGAGGTAGAGTTTGGTCAAGAAGAGAAAGTACTTGAAGAAGAAATAATCACATTAAAAATGCAGCTTGAAGAAGCGAAAAGAACAAAAGAAGTCATGAAGTCTCAGATAATGAAGAAATAAGAAGCGGTTGAGAAGCTTGAAGAAGAAGTTGTCACATTGAGAAGTAAAATCATCAAGCTCAACACGAACATTGAATAGACAGAAACATCCACATCAGTTATAGAGAATGAAGAGAAGCACTCTAGGTTGCTAGAAAAGAAGAATGAAGAAAATAGAAATAGTTATGCAAAAGTACTCAAAGGAAGGAATCATGGTCAACCAGAATCTAAGAAAACTATTAAAGATACATCTTCAAGGGGACCATCCATGTTCAAGCCACAAAGAAGCTTCAATCATGATCATGATCAGTCAAGAAAAAAATTCAGAAGGACTACACCACAAAGAAGATCATTCACTCTGAGGTATGCAAATTTATTTTATGGTTATTGTTTTTATTGTACTAACTTTGGACATGAGGTTGCATATTGTAGGGATTATAAAAGAAATGTTCAAGCAAGAAGTTCCTATGTGGCCGCATGTAACATTGAGTGTTACAAATGTCATAACTATGGAAACATAACTAGTGATTGTAGAAGCATGATTGATACTTCCATGAAAGAGAATATTGATATTAGATATAATAAAGTATGGATAAGAAAATAAGAAGAGCAGGTGAACAAAGGCTAGGTACCAGAGATCGCAATATTGGCAATAAAATGAGATGAAGAAAATTCTACAGAGAAAAAGAAAGATTCCAGATACATAAAGGTTTGGAAAATAACTGAAATAAAGGAAGGGAAAGTAAATAAGGAACGGCTTCAAGAGATTGTACTTTCAAACATTGTAGTGAAAGATGAATCCATAGATAGAAAGAAAGAAATCATAGCTCAGAGAGATAGTGAATCTACCCATGAAGATGATGATGAATCTACCAATGAAGATGATGATGAATACACATCTAAAAAGGAATTGTTCTGAGCCATCGGGCTTAGAGACTCCCAAGTAATATGAATATTAGACAGGGGGAGTCTATGCGATAGTTGTGACAAACCAAAGAACCATCCTTAGAGTACCTTGCAGAGTTTGAGAAGACAAATTCAGAGCAATCAGTTAGCATAAGTACAGTTTGATAGTATAATGATAAATGGGTTAGCATTATGGATAGATATGGATTCGTAAGAAAACTTATAAGGTTTGGATAGATATATGATAGTGGACGAGATTCATAGATTGGTTCAGAGACAAAGGAACATTATCATAATGGATGATAATTACATAGGAAATGGCTCAAACAATGCTAATGGATTACAAATTGATAGATATTTTTTGGAAAAGGGCAGTGCATACAACAGTTCACATTCAAAACAGAGTAATGCTCAGAAACAACACTGAAAAAACTCCCTATGAGCTATGGAAAGGAAGACCAACAAATGTGAAGCACATTAGAGTTTTTAGAAGCAAATGATATATCAAAAGAGAAGAGAGCAGAATGGGAAAGTTTGACTCTCGTGTGGACAAAGGAGTACTTGTTGGTTACTCAAATACAAGGAAAGCATACAAGTGTTACAATTTGAGATTGAACAAAATTGTGGAAAGCATCAATGTAACAATTAATGAAATAGGAAGAACATAATCAAAGACGAAGAAAATGAATCAATGGAACAACCTTCCGAAGAAGAAGAAGAAGATGAAAAGGAAGTAGAAAAGGAAGATGAAGAGAATCAGATAGAAATAGAAGAGCAATTTCAACAAGTGTCTCCAAAGACACCTAGTAAATGAGTACAAAAGAATCATCCTTTAGATTATATTATCAGAAACAATGATGCAGGAGTTGAGACTAGAAAAAGAATCTATTCACTGAAACAAACATACCTAGAACTCTTATCTACAATTGAACCAAACTATTTTGAAGAAGCCAACAAGGATGAATTTTGGAATAAGGTCATGGATGAAGAATTGGATCAAATAGAGAAAAATGACACTTGGGAATTGGTTCCAAGACCAAAAAAATAAGAATGTGATCGACACAAAATGGGTTTTCAGGAATAAATTAAATGAATATGGACAAGTTACAAGGAACAAAGCTAGATTGGAATGTAAAGGGTATGCTCAGATTGAAGGAATCGACTTTGAAGAGACATTTACCCCAGTTGCTAGAATGGAAGTAATCCATTTTCTGTTAGCTTATGCATGCTCCAAAAATGTTAAAGTATATCATATGGATGTAAAATCATCTTTTCTGAATGGGGAAATTGAAGAAGAAGTCTACATTGAACAACCAGAAGGATTTCAGTTGTCAGAGAACATAGATTATGTGTGTAAATTAAAGAAGGCCTTGTATGGTCTAAAACAGGCTTCTAGAGCATGGTACTCTAGACTGGATAAGTATTTACAGTAGGAAGGGTTCAGAAAAGGAATTGTAGACAACAAAATCTACATCAAGGTAAGTCAATCTGATATTTTTAATTGAACTTTATGTTGATGATATTATTTTTGGTAGTGATGATGACAGGTTAAGCCAGAAATTTGCAAAAGATATGTAGAAAGAATTTGAAATGTCGCTACTTGGAGAACTATCCTTCTTTCTGGGACTTCATATATGTCAAAGAAACCAAGGAATTTTTATTTCTCAAACCAAGTATATCAGAGAAATGATAAAGAGGTTTGAAATGGAATATTGCAAACTAGTTGCAAGTTGAGCAAAGATGATGATTCAAAGTCTACAGATCAAAGGCAATATAGGTCAATGATTGGGATCCTATTGTATGTGAAAAAATCCAGACCATATGTAATGCAAGCATTTGGATAGGTAGCATGATTTCAAGAAGCACCAAAGGAATCACATGTATTAGCAGTGAAGAGGATTTTCAGATATCTCAAAGGAACAAAAGAGTTTGGGCTATGGTATCCAAAATGAAAGGATCTATCACTAATTGCCTACATAGACGCAGATTGGGCAGGTTGTATTGATGACCAATGAAGCACCAGTGGAGAAGCATTCTACTTGGGTGAATTTTTAGTATCATATATGAGCAAGAAACAATCATCAGTATCTCTATATAAAACTGATGTAGAATATATTGCAGCAGCAGCATGTTGTACACAGGTTCTTTGGATCAAACAAACTTTGATAGATATACAGGTTGAGTATGATGAGCCCATTCCAATATATTGTGATAATACAAGCACCATTAGTATCTCAAAAAAGTTGATGATGCACTCCAAGACAAAGCACATTCCAATAAAGTATCACTTTCTACGGGAAAAGGTTGCAGAAAATAACATTAGAGTTGAGTATGTGGGCACAAAAGAACAAGTGGCAGACATCTTTACAAAACTACTTCCACGGGAAGCCTTGTTGGAGTTACTTCACACACACCTATGATTTATTTTTCATAAGGTTTTTATTTGTTTATTAGTCATAATTAGTCATTATCTAGTATCCTATATTTTAGGAGAGAATATTCCACCTGGAGAATATTCTCTTTCAGTTGACAGTTTGACTAGTTGAGTTGAGTTTAGATGTTGCATTGGGATCATCACCATGCAACATTGGGATCATCACCATGATAATTAGACCTTGCCTTGGTATCATCACCATAGTGGTGCATTAGTCTTGATTCCCTGATTTAACTTCACACTACTCTTTGTTGAGTCAGTTAGCTGAATACTAGTTGACTAGTTAACTCAACTAGGTGGCAGTTCACTCCCGTAACTGCCCGACAGACTAGAATAGGTGGTAGTTCACTCCCATAATTGTTGGTGTGTGTCCAGATCACTCTAGACCACTACTATGGTGACTTGTTTCACCTCAATTTAAAATCATTGAGTTATACAGAGTATATCATGTGTAAATTATTCATTATTCACAACGGTTAATGAGAAATCTTTCCATTCTTTCTCTCCTTCTTCTTCATTTTCCAATTCTCTATGAAAATGTATGTATCATTGTTTATCTAGATATATTCTGTGTAATTCAACACATTTACATGGTATTACAGCCAAAATACCGCTAATCAAAAGCTACACCAAAATGTTTTGCAGGCACAAAAGATTGAAGACAGCGGAAACCTGGAATTCCAAAAAGAATTCATTCTTACACCTTACAATTATTTTGCATGGAAGAATAAAATAGACATACATATTTGATCCAGAGGGTTTTATAGGTTAACCATGAATATAGATACAGATCTGACATCATCCATAGAAAAATCCAAGTACTTAAATCACATGGATGAGGCACTCGAAACAATTTGCAGTCTTATTTCTCTCGATCTCCTTTTTCATATATCTTCCTGTAAGACTCACAATGAAGCCTGGACCATATTGGAAGGGATCTTTGGAAAATAGGATGAGATGGGGGGACACATGATATAGGTGGAGCTTCTCACATTGGATCCAAAAAGCTTCGAGAATATCCAATATTTCTTTACAAAATTCAAAAATTTATTGTCGCAACTCAAAGCTTGCGGGGTTGATAAATCGAAGGAGGAGAAACAAATGGTTCTCACCATTCTCTCCAAGCTTGGTCCTGAATTATCAGTATTCGTATACACATTCCATATTGTCATATTCACCTCTGGAGCCACTTGGAAGATGCCTTCTCTTGAGGACTTTATCGAATCCCTGACACAAGAGAAAACCAATCTCATCAACATGGGTGCAATCAAAGGCCTAGGGGTGCATGCACTCACTATGCATGATGGCAACCAAAAATATCAGAAATATAAAGATAAATATAAGTAGAACTCTCATGCACATATGAAGAAGGAAGGGTGCACAAAACCCTGCACTGATGCCTCTGGATCCAAAGGAGAAAAGGGAAGAAAAGGAGAGAAATTTACATACTATCACAAAGGATTCCATTTGGAATACACATGCATGCAAAACAAAATAGATCTAATGTCTCATATACTCAAGCAAAACAACCTTGGAGATCGCATCCCCGAGGGTGCAAAGAAGAAGAAGCCAGAAGATCTGAAATCGAGGAAAGGCAATTCTAGCCATGCCTTGATTGCCATCAACTCCTCTCCCGATTCTTAGATCGTAGAATCAGGAGCATCACATCACATGGATGCCTTAGAAGTAGTATATTCTTCGTTGGATGCATGCAAAGGTCCTCCTATTCTGATGGGGGACAACTCTTCTATCGAAGTCACCAACAAAGGAAGGATTGAACTCACCAATTGAAGCTTCAAGAACGTACTGCATGTTCCCAAGCTTTATGTCAACCTTCTCTCTGTGTATCAGATGACGAATTCCAACACCAGAAATAAATTCATATTCACACCAAATTTTGTGGACTTCTACGACATGCAAACCAACTCCAGGGTTGCTACTGGTGAGGTAAATCATCAATCTAGATTGTATACATTTTCTGAATTCATTGAACCTGATTCTACTTTACTGCTTACTCATGCCGATGAAAGTAGTAGGATATGGCACACAAGGCTTGGACATTTGAATTTCAGATACATGCAATAGCTTAGCAAGAACATATTATTTTATGGTCTACTAGACATCCATTTCTCCAAGGGAGTATGTGAGGGATGTGTTCTTAGAAAACACCCTCAAGAGAAATTTGACAAAGGAAAGTGTCAGTGAGCTTATGCACCTTTAGATATGATCCACAGTGACCTCATGGGTCCTTTTCCGCATCCATAAATCAACAAAGCAAAGTTTGTTTTCATTTTTGTTGATGATTTTTCACGTTTTAATTGGATCTACTTTCTCAGGCAAAAATATGAGGTCTTTCAACACCTCAAAGATTTGGTTGAGACATGGTCCAGAAATAAGATCAAAGTCCTTCAAACTGATAATGGGGGAGAGTATGTAAATCATGAGATCCATAATATTTTCCATGAGGTAGGGATTCAATTGCAACATACAGTTCCTTATACTCTGCAACAAAACAAAGTTGCTGAGTGGAAAAACAAATCTCTAAAGGAGATGGCATCTTGCATGTTGCATGCAAAGTCACTACCATAGAGACTATGGGCCGAAGAAATTAACTATGCAACATACATCTAAAATAGATCTCCTCATAGATTTGTCATGGATAAGACCCCCTACGAGGCTTGGAGAGGTCTCAAACTGGAAGTGACCCACTTTCGTATTTTTGGTTCACGTGCATGGGCCAAGATTCCCTCTGAAAAGAGGAAGGCACTTGATCCACAGAGCACTGAGTACATTTTTGTTGGATACCCAGACAGTGTGAAGGGATATTGACTTATTGATCTTTCTTTGGACTAGCTTATAATTGAGCATAATGTCCAATTCGAGGAAAGTGTCTCGCATGTACCTGAGAAGCCGCATGCAGACACCTTTACTCTTCCACCTGTATGAGATGATGAGCATGCACATGCTGAATCTTCTTCAGATGAGAGTTCTGATTCAGAGGACTCAGAGGATTCAGATTCATATTTAGAGTTAGTACAGTCAGATGCAGAGTCAGAGCAACTAGATGCAGTTGCAGATCCAGAGCAGAGGCCCAAGTGGGCACAAACTACTCTTCAGGATGTAGGGGATATCATAGGTGATCCAACCGATACTAGGAGGACTCGATCTAATTTCAAGGAGCCTCCTATTGCACTCACTACCACTGAACCATTGCCTTCCAAGCATATTTTCTTGGTTCAGTCTTCAGATCCACAACCTTATGGCGAGGCTGCTGGAAATCCCTTTTGGGAATCCACCATGCAGGAGGAGTACAACTCCCTCCTCGAGAACCAGACTTGGGATCTAGTTTCCCTTCCTTCTGGGAGGAAAATTTCCATATGAATATAGGTCTATAGGACCAAGAGTGCAACAGAAGGATAGATTAGTAGATACAAAGGCAGGCTTGTCACCAAAGTCTTTCAGCAAGTTCATGGTATTGACTATGATGAGACATTCGCTCCAGTAGAGAATATGGATTCCATACAATTGGCACTTTCCATTGGGGCAGCCAAGGGATGGGAAGTCCATCATATGGACATGAAGAATTCATTTCTTCACGGTTATCTCTCTAGGGAGATATACATGGAGCAGCCCCAGGGATTTATGCAGAACTCATCTTTGGTTTGTCGATTGAAGAAGTCACTTTATGGCCTCAAGCAAGATCCGAGGGCATGGTATGCCAAGATGGACTCCTACCTGTTGTCACAGAACTTTGTACATTGTAAATCAGACCTGAATATCTACATGCTCAGGACGGTTGATTCACTTCTACTTTTAGTTCTATATGTCGATGATTTGTTGATCACCGGGTGATCAACTTCAACGATTTCTACAGTCAAGAGGATTCTGCATGATAGGTTTTTGATGAAGGACATGGGTCTACTACACTTCTTCCTTGGAATCGAGATCAGTTAGGATGCATTAGGCATCAAACTGTCTCAGGCCAAATATGCACTAGATCTCCTTGAGAGATTTCACATGACAGATTGTAATTCTGCTCTGACTCCTTTCCTACCAGGAATCAAATTTGAGGATGGTAGGGAGACTCTACTGGTTGACATCACACTGTACAGAAAACTAGTGGGGAGATTGTTGTATCTCACACACTCCAGACGAGACCTCTCATATGCAGTTGGTGTAGTTTCCAGGTTCATGCAAGAGCTGCATGAGCTACATTGGAAAGCTGCAAAGCGTATCCTTCGATACGTATAGGGCGCCATCACCTTTGGGATTCATTATGAAGCTAAATCTACATTAGATCTCATTGGATTTACTGATTCTGATTGGGCTAGCGATAGCATTGATCGCAAGTCCACATCTGGTTACTCACTCAGTCTTGGTTCTGGGCCTATATGTTGGTCGAGCAAGAAGCAAGATTCCATTTCTCTCTCTATCTTCAGTCGAGGTAGATTACAGAGGGGTATTTAACATAACCATTCAGGCTATGTGGCCACAAAATTTCTCACTGAGTTGGGCATTCAGTTTCATCGGTCGATCGTCATCTAGTGTGACAACCAGAGTACTCTAAAGTTCTGCAGAGATCTAGTTCAGAGGTAGCAGACGAAGAACATTGAGATCCACATGCACATCCAGGACTTAGTACACGAGGGGATCATCGAATTATAGTTCTTTCCTTCATCAGAACAGATGGAAAACATTTTCACCAAGACCTTCACTAAGAAACAATTCCATTCTCTGCAAGGTCGTCTTGGAGTGAAGGACACAGTTGCCTAACAACTGTAGTTCCTCTTTTTACATACATTGTACCTTGGGGGGGGTGTTACCATGAGGTTTTACCTCTTTCCTCACTTTATTTTCAGTGTATCTTTTGTACTTGGGTACCTAGCATGGCCTCGTTGCTGGTACCCAATCATTATTTTCACCATAGTGATGTTTAGGGGGGGGTGTTGGAGTTACTTCACACACACCTAAGATTTCTTTTTCCTGAGGTTTTTATTTGTTTATTATTCATAATTAGTCATTATCTAGTCTCCTATATTTTAGGAGAGAAAATTCCACCTGGAGAATATTCTCTTTCAGTTGACACTTTAGTTTGACTAGTTGAGTTGAGTTTAGATGTTGCATTGGGATCATCACCATGCAACATTGGGATCATCACCATGATAATTTGACCTTGCATTGGTATCATCACCAGAGTGGTGCATTAGTCTTGATTCCATGATTTAACTCCTCACTACTCATTGTTCAGTCAGTTAACTGAAGACTAGTTGACTAGTTAACTCAACTAGGTGGCAATTCACTCCTGTAACTGCTCAAGAGACTAGAATAGGTGGCAGTTCACTCCCATAACTATTGGTGTGTGTCCAAATCACTCTATACCACCACTATGGTGAATTGGTTCACCTCAAGTTGAACTCATTGAGTTATACAAAGTATATCACAACAGTTAATGAGAATTATTTCCATTCTTTCTCTCCTTCTTCTTTTTTTTCCAATTCTCTCTGCAAATGTTTGTATCATTGTTTAGCTAGATCTATTCTGTGTAGGTCAAAACATTTACAAGCCTTTGAATATCTTCACCAAATAATTAGAGTTATTTCTACTCCAAAAGGAATTCTTTTTGAATGCTTATCTTATATGTCTTAGATGTACACAAGGAAGCACCATAAGAGGACAGTTCAGTCAGGGGGAGCAGCCCCAAATGGAAAGATACATTTTCCATTGATGAAAAAGGGGGAGATATTTATCATATGTAGAGGACAAAGGCATGGTTCCAGGGGGAGCATGAGTGATATGATTTCAGTATTGCATCAGAGTGTTTCCATCAATGACAAAGGGGGAGATTGTTGATTAAGGTTGGTTGTCATTGATGTCAACCCTTGAAGAAAGCCCCATAGCACAAAGGTTTTTGTAATGGACCCAATATTGATTGATGTAAATATGACTCATTATTGTTTTTTCATGGTTGATAAGAAGTAA
>CBVK0100302131.1:0-11451 GCA_900067695.1 Picea abies | reverse complement strand
GTTTGATGAAAATGCTAGTCTCTTGTTGTTAAAGTTAAGGAAGGTTTTCATGAATGTGATCATATACACCAAGTTTATTACAAAGCTACAAATCAGATTTGGATGATGAAATTGATGAGGGATTTTGGTTGAGGTACATGTTGAGTACATGTTTGAGACGAGTAGTTGATGAGTTGGCACATACATGAGATGTATAGTTGATGATGTTGGTACATATTGATGAGTCATAGTTGATGAGTAGTTGACACACATGCTTGGTACATACTTGGTACATGGTTGTATGCACTTATTTATGGTACAGGTTGATTACAGGTTGAGGTACAAGTTGATACATGGTTGATGCATGGTTCATATTTATTGGTACAATTTTACAGCAGTATATCTCACAATGATAGTGTGACAGTGGTTCCATCATTCTAGTTCTACTTCAAGGTGGTTATATGGGGCAAGGAAAGGTGGTTGTATCTGGAAAACATAGAGGGTTGTAGCCTCCTTCTGGTTGTAGCCAGAGAATTGGGGAGTTGGAGCTTCCTTCAGGTTGTAGCTTGAGAAACTAGGGGGTTGGAGCCTCCTTCCAGTTGCAGCTAGAAAACAAAGGAAGTTGGTTCTTCCAATGAATGTAATTCTTCAAGACATATAAGAAAAATCATTCTGTGGTTTTCTCTCGATTTGGGTTTCCACGTAAAACACTGGTGTACTGTGTATTTGTATGATTGTTCATTTTTTCATTTCTTATTTACTTTGGAGTTATTGGATGATAATGCTTCATTGATATAACACTTGGATTATATGGTTGAAAAGGGATTAAATTGATTTATTACTAATTCACCCCCCTCTCAGTAATCCAACAATAAAAAAAGATCATCTAGATGTTATTTACCAAGCATAAACCTACTTCACACAACTATATCTCAAATCTAACACAGTAATACAATAACAAGATAACATAAGATAAAAGAACACAATATCAACCATAGAGACACAAAATATACATGGTTCATCCTCTCCCTAGGGATACATCCACATAATTGTGTTTCTAGATATTATATGAAATCATATAGTTATATATGCACTCTTAGATTGCATATCTTTCTCTTTCTCTTCTTCTCTCCCTTCCCTGTGCACCCAGCTGCAGGGTTGATATTCGCACCCAACTAAAGATCTTACAATACCAGAAGGCTCTCACACTCATCACTTCTCTCTCTCACAAAAATAATCACTTCTCTCTCACACAAAAATAATCACTCTATCAACAATAATAACCATAGTAACAACAATTCACACCAAACTCTGACTAACCACGATGAACCCCTCTTTTGCAATCTAGATTCTTATTTATACATTACAATAGCTCTTGGACATCCTTAGGTTGAAACCTGGGTGTCAAAACCCTAAGTACCAAAACCCTAAGTGTCTAAAACCCTAGGTCACTTGACCCACGTTTTCCCGGTTTCTCCAGCTTGTCTTTCCATCTTTCTCATGAAGTGCTCCAAATCATCTCTTGGTGGCTTTTTCCGCTTGCTGAGTTGTCCTCGATCCATCTTTCCTACTAATCTGTTCTCCTCGATCTTCTCATCCAATGACTTTTTTTTCCTTACTTTTCTCCTTCTTTTCTTCTTCTTTAACCACTTCAACCGAATCAAAGTCAATGTGTCTTCCACGCAACTCGCACTTCATCTTTTCCTTTCCTTTTTCCTTATTTTCTTTCTTAATCCATACCCAAGGTCCAATAGGCCCTCAACACTCACCTATGACTCATCCCGAGGCACTGTAGATCTAAATATTTTTTTTTACTTCGACTTCAGGTTGCGCTACGCAGCCTGTGATTTTCAATCAGATCCTCCCCAATGTGTGCAGACTGTCTTTTCTGTGTCTGGTACCCAGTTTCAACTGCACCTGGTACCTAGAACCTTTTCATTCTTCTTTTACTGAGAGTTGTGAGGCACCTGGTTGTCATAGTACAATTTCAACTAGCTCCCATTCACCAAACCTTCCTTCCATTCTCCATTCAAATTTTTTAACTGCGCAACTCCTCCTTCTGTAACATAGGAAACCTCGTAAGGCCTAAGCCAATGTGTTTTGAACTTCCCTGGATGCTTCATGAATTTTTTGTCATAAACCAAGACCAGATCTCCTTACTTATAGGATTTCTTCTTGATGTTTCTATAATGGTAATCCTTCTTTTGTTCCTTTTGTACCTGTTGATGGAATCCTGCAATAAATTTTTCTTCCTCCAATTCTACCAACTGTGCAAGCCTCTCTTGAACAACACCAGTATCATCCATATCTGTAAAGGTTGCAATTCTTAGACTAGGAACCAGATATTCCATAGGGACAACTTCTTCAAGACCATAAACCAACTTAAAGGGAGTCTGCAATGTCAGCTTCTTGCAAGTGGTTCTATAGGCCCATAACACTCCTGGTACTCTCAAATCCAAATCATCTCTATTCACACTGAAAATATTCGTCAGCACTATCTCCAAGATCTTATTGAATTCTTTGACTGTGCCATTCGCTTATGGGTGGTATGGAGTGTTCTTCTGATGATGAACTTCAAATTCTTGATTCAAGGCTTCTATAGTCTTATTAATAAAACGTGTACCTTGATCGTTCATAAGGATTTTCAGGCATCCAAACCTGGTTATGATATCATCAAATATGAATCGTGCAGCTGTAGTTTCACTACAGTCCTTAACTACTCTTGCTTCTACCCATCTGGTCAAATATTTTGTTGCATTGATGATGTATATTGCTCCTATGCACTTCCCTGGTGGGTTGACATGTCCCATGAAATCAATGGCCCATTTCTGAAATGCTTGTAAGGTTAGTTGATGGGATAAAGGCATCTCATCCCTTCTAGTGGGTTTCCCAACTCTTTGGCATACATCACAGGCTTTGCAGTATTCCTTGGCATCCTTATGTAAAGTGGGCCACCAGAGGCCAGGTCTATGAAACTTCTGTGTTGTTTATTTTCCTACATAGTTTCCTCTTGCGATGCCTTCATGTTATTCTACCATAATTAGTGGTCTTTCTTCCTCCATAACACATATACTCAATATTTCATCAGGTCCCATCTTATATAGTTGTCCAGCTATAAGTGAAAAATTTGCAGCATGAACTACCAGTTGTTTCTTATGAATGACTTTATATTTGCGAGGTATCATTCTTGTTGACAAGAATTGAACTATATTGATGAAGTGGTCATCAAACTTCCTGATGGCCAACAAATGTGCATCTGGCAGTTTATCCTCCAAACTAGTAGGTTCCTCTCCATGTTCCAACCTAGATAAGTGGTCAGGTCCCTTGTTCATTCTTCATGTCTTGACCACAACTTAAAAATCATATTCCTGGTATTCATGTAGTAATTCTGTGATCTTATCAATGGTGGCATAATCCCATTAATCTCCAATGTTTGCAAGATTAGGTGCTTGTTCTATTCCAATATTAACTTTCTTGATTTTGATTGGTTGTCTAATGAAAGGTAGTTTGACTCATGGTCCTTCTATGTATCTCTATGCTTTTGTTTCCATGATGTTCACATTCCTAGGAGCGTCTTCTTCATCATCATTGATATTGTAACAACCTTGTAATTTTTGAAGAGGTGCAGTCCATTCATCCTCATGTTGCTCAACGGGGAGTTTAGGTGCCTACTCAAATACTTTCTTTCTTACAACCTGTAAATATTGATCCACTATAGGGTGTTGAATTTCGAATAAAAATGTAGCTACAATGTTTTGAGTCATACCGTACCAATCTATAGTGGTGTGGTGCAGTTCAAGCGTAGTTTCGCTTGAAGATACCAGTTGATAGGGGTTGTGTCCAAAGTGTTAATGAATTTATGCACCCACTGCTCTTGTGGAATGCTACTCCATGATTCCTCACAACTTTTCACATGGTATTTTGGACAACTTTGACCTATGTATCTAACTTCGCACCCTTTTACTTGATCATAGAATAATATTGTCATCAAAGTGTGACATTGCACCCAGTTTGAGATGTTCCTCTTGTGTGTACCCCACCATCTTGTCGGTGTTTCTTTCAATGCGTCATCCAGTGCCAATAGTCTCTGTTGTACTAGTACAATTTCTTCAAATTCCAATAATAAAGTTTCTAATTGATTTAAACCATCAAATGTGGGCAAATTACTAACTTCTATGTCAATCCAGTGAACTTCTCTAGTCAATATAGCACATCTCAGCGCAAAAAATTCATACATTTTGTTCTGTCGGTTCTCTATTGCTTATTTAGAATCTGATGAATATGCATTGTCACTTTGCCATCTTGAATTCCCATCTGTTGTAGGATTAATGTAATCCTACTGTCTTGTTGTCAATTTGTATATATTTTCTATCTTGTATGTGTGGTATTCTTCTCTGATGGGCTCTGTGTATATGTGACCTTCATCAAGATCCATAGGTGCAATGAACCTAAGGCCATCACCTTCAAATGTCATTCTTCTTTTCTTTAAGTCAAAAACAATATAATTATTGAAAGCCCAATAAATTCCTTACAGTGAAGGATAAGGACATCTATCGTCAACTATCTCAATTACTTCAAAGTATACAAATGTTCTTACCCTATTGATGTCCACATGGAATGCTCCAGCCTTCCAAAGGGACTTACTGCCTACTGATTATCCATCTTGAGACTGATAGGGGAATAAATTAGCTTAGTTTTCACCATCAATTCCCAGGTCTACTTCGTCATGACATTGACTTCTGACCCTAAGTCGAGGACCACATAATCTATATCATAGTCTCCAATCTGAGAATTCAGGTGTAGTTCCTTATTTGTCCTTATCTTTTTGGATACTTGATGTATTACTCTATTTAGTAAGGGATCTACCTTCCCTAGATCATACTGTCTGATCAAATTTTGTATTTCTTGTACATATCTTTCGTCCTTTATCATATTAATGCAAGTACATAAGAATTCCATAAGCTTACTTACCTCTTTTCCTTCTCTGGGTGAAGTAGATTGATCAAATTCCTAAGGAATTCTACATTCTCTTACTTCTGGTCGAGCCTTTGATGACGAAGCATGATCTCTTCCAAATTCTTTTCTTGCCTCTTCAAATGTTTGTTTCTCTTTCCTTGGGTCAAACTCTTGTGTCTTCTCTGTAGTTCTTCTGACCCTTGATTCTTCTGTGGTATTTCCCGGGGTCACTCTATCTTCTCCTGTAACAACACCTCTTCTAGTGATAACAATGACTCTGGGATCCACTCCACAATGTTCTGCTGAGATTAGTTGTACTTGTTGGTTTCCTCCTTGTCTCTCCTGAATTTTGGCTAACAACACAGGACAATATTATATGACATGTTCAAATGAGTTGTAGTAACTGCAAGTGGTACAAGGGTTCTGAAATTCCCTTGCCAAGTGACCTAGATGTGGGCAATTATAATAAATGATCTGACCTCGACCTTGACCTATTCCTCCTCCTCATCCTCTTCCTATGAATCCACCACAAGGGTTGAAGTTTCCTCTTCCTAGGGAATTAAACTATGTGGTATTTCCCTCTTTCTGCATCTCTCCTTGAATCCTATATGTATCCCTTGACCTTTCATGCAAGAGATCATAATCCCTATATTCCTTCTCATCATGCCCCACAAATTTACAAAATGTGCAGTAAAGATTTGTAGGTGTATGAACATATTTTTTCATGTAATAGCATTCACTAGGGAGATGTCTATTTCTACATACCTCTCACCAAGGTAGAGTAACCTATTTCAAAGGGCTCGGAGCTACAGAGGCCAAGTATTCATGAAATAGGGGGCAATTCTCCTTATCATGACCTTCTAAATTGCATCTGATACACTAGATGTCTTCTCTCTTATCTTTTCCCTTGTCTTTATTCATATCTTATACCTACAAAGACAAGTTAGTTAACTGACTCAAGATTTGAATCATACCTGAGTTGGATTCTCCCATAGGGGCTGATTCTAGTTTCATGGAAATATCCAACGTATCAGCCTATGAAACAACCTTCTACTGCATCAGAGGGACTCTAATGTGTGGTAGGAGGGAAGAAATGAACCATTCCTTGTGATTTTTGTCTGGGATCTGAAAACTCAATTGGCCTATCAAGGTCTTAAACCTATGATCAAATTCCCAAATAGGTTAAACTACTTTCTTCTTGATTTATTTTAGTTCTGTAATGCACTGTGACTCTGACATGGGTTTCTTAAATTCAACAATCAACGTAATCTTAATGGAATTCCTTGTTTTCGACTGTGCAATTCCTTGGACAAATTTCATGTACCAGCTTAGTGCGCAGTCTCTTAAAGTAGTACTAAATTGATCTCTCTTAACAACTTTGTCAGTGACATTCTTAATACTCCACACATCTTGACATAGAAACCAGTGCTTATCAGGATCTTCAGATCCATCTCCCCTAAAGGTGGGTAACCTCATCTCATTTTCCATACATCTTCATAGGTTTACTGACTGAGTATGTACTGAGATTCTCGTAATAGTTCTCTGAGGGATCTGATAACTCTAACTACTCTGGTTACTTAATGCTTCTAAAAAAATAGGAGGAGTAATAGTACTTACTTCAATAGCTTGTGCAGTTCCTGAAGTTTCTGATTCTTCTTGACGAGGTTCTTCAGCCTTCCCTTCCTTTGTCCGAGCAGACTCTGAATGTTCCTCGTTCAGTAAATCTTCTTCTTTTTCACTGTAGAATCCTTTTTCCTATGCTAGTGGTTCATGATTCTTCTCAAACAAGTTCACCAAAAAAACTTCTCTGAAGGTTATACCACTGCACGTATGTACAACCTCTGTGTCGTTGTCGTTGTCTGAATTCTTGAACATTATCTTTTCAATCTAGCCAACTACTGTATCTTCAATATGTTCTTCTCATGAAATAGCATCTTGATCTTCAACTTAAAAAAGTGCAAAAATTTTCCCCTAGGTCCTTTAAAGGAATATCTCTCTTCTTGGCTATATGACTCTACTCTGTCAATAGAAAACTCGGTGATGTACCCTCCAATGGTGATATCAAAAAAATTATCTACTTCTCTTGACATGACATTATCAACTCTCTTGACCTTCTTGATTATTGCTGACATCCAAACCATAGGTGGTCTAGATATGACTTCAAATTGGGTATCTGCTAATCTGGCTAACCACTCGTATAGCTCCTTATGAATTTCTCCAAAGAAAATGTTGTGTATATTAGTAAAGATATACCTTCCCAACCAATATTTTGTACTAATCTTAGGCCCTCTTGTTCTAGGATTCTACGAATTCCTTTTCTTGTTCTTCTATCCACTTCTGGATATTTTTCTTTGATGGAAACCACCTTGAAATTCCCACAAGAAGATCTTGGTCCCAACAACGAAACCATTTGTTGGCACAGGGACAGACCCAAGGTCCCTAACTACTAGCCCTTTCAGCAAGGCCTGTGAAAAATATGCAGTCTCACCCGAAGTAGCAATAGGGGGTTGCAGGACACATGTGTCTACAACCATAGGAAATACAAAGCGGATCAAGGCAATAGCAACACAACAACTAGATGTTATTTACCAAGCATAAACCTACTTCTCATAGCTATATCTCATATCTAACATAATAATACAATAATAGGATAACAAAAGATAAAAGAACACAATATCAACCACATAGACACAAAATATACATGGTTCACCCTCTCCCTAGGGATACGTCCACAGAACTACGTTTCTGGATATTATATAAAATCATATAGTTCTATTTGTGCTTTTATCTTACAGATATTTCTCTTTCTCTTCTTCTCTCCCCTCCCTACGCACCCAGCTGCAGGTTTGATCTTCTCACCCAGCCAAAGATCTTACAATACCAGAAGGCTCTCACACTCAACACTTCTTTCTCTTAAAACAATAATCACTCTATCAACAATAACAACCATAGTAACAACAATTCACACAGAACTATGACCAACCACGAAGAACCCCTCTTCTCCCATATAGGTTCTTATTTATACATTCCAATAACTCTCAGACATCCTTAGGTCGAAACCTAGGTGTCAAAACCCTAATTAGCAAAACCCTAGGTGTCTAAAACCCAAGGTCACTTGACCCATGTTTTCCGGTCTTCGCTAGCCTGTCTTTTGATCTTTCCCGTGAAGTGCTCCAAAGCATCCGTTGGTGTATTTTTCCGCTTGCTGAGTTGTCCTCGATCCATATTTCCTGTTGATTTTTTCTCCTCAATCTTCTCATTCAATGACTTTTTTTTCCTTACTTCGCTCCTTCTTTTCTTCTTCTTTAACCACTTTGACCCAATCTCAATTAATGTGTCTTCCGCACAGTTCACACTTCATCTTTTCCTTTCCTTTTTCTTTTCTTTCTTTCTTAATCCATACTCAAGGGCCAACAAGACTAAAAAAAACATCCCAGTCCTTAAGAAATATCTCAACTCCCTTCAAAAGGGTGCTTTCAATGAAAAATCAACCAGTTCTTGGTTTTTTCCAACTAATTTTATAATATGTTGAACAAGACCGGGATCAAAACCACACAGATCCTCATAAGACCAAGAAAAAACTTTTTGAGATTCATCGAGTAGCCCGATGGACCCCATCTCTTTAATAACAGAACATTGGACATTTATTTTAACATCCGTTGAAGATTCAGGTGTCCTAATGTTCAGGAGGATAGTTTCAACCACCTTTTTTTGTAACTCCTCTTCTTTCTATTTTTATTTGTTGCCTACAACACTCAATGAACAAGAAATCTCAAGAGGAGTCAAGCCCTCAAGAATCTCATTATTATCTGTGGATATAATCTCTTCGGGTTTAAGAGGTTCATTTTGAATGACAACACAAATGCTCTCATCGTTAGGAATGACATTCCAAGATCCTTCCTTTTCAGGAATGTATGGACGATGTAGAGATTGAAAAGCACAATCATACTTATGAGGCAAGAGTTGCTGAGTAGGAGAGGTTGTGAAGACAACTAACCGATCAGCCATTGAATTCAACTCCTTCTTAACATGAGTGATGTTGAAATATAAAAGGTTTGAGACAAGTGCCCAAACTGTTTTGGAGTATTGTTCCATCAGCTTGTCTCTAGGAGAGCATGTCTTATGTATCAGGTTCACAACAAGCTCAGAATTTTTGAAAACTAAAAGGTAGCCACAACCAAGATTAAGGGCGTTCAAAATGCCTAATAATAGAGCTTCAGATTTAGCGACATTGTTTGTATAAGAAAACTCCAACCTGTATGACATATTATGAATTTTTCCTGCAGGGGAAACCAAGATAATACCAACCCTGTTACCTTCGTTATAGTGTGAACCATCCAAGTGCATATGCCATAAATCATCATCTAAATCAATTATTTCCAAATGAATATTATCCTCTTCAACAAATATGGAATACACTCCTAGGTCTTCTTCGATATGGTTTACGCTAGATTGAGGAACACTCTCTATGTAGGGTGAAATTCTTCCCTCTCTAAGGACTATAATATTCTTACCATTATGAGGAATGGATAAATGTGTCCCATCGAGTGAGAGGTATCCACCTGTTAAGGCTTGCCAATCTTTTCCAAAGATAATTGAGTAATTTCTTACATGCATATCAATCACCTGAATGATGAGAGTTGTCCTTATCTCAGGATGAGCACATAAAACCCCTTAATCTTGCCTATGGTTGTTTTTTGCAGACTATTATAGAAGAGAATGCTTCTGGAATTCTCATTTGTACAAGACAAGCCTAGCTCTTCCATAATAATCTTCGACATCACACTTGGGCCTGAATCACCATCAATGAGGCAACAATGGGCAATCTTTTCCATGATATTTACATAAATTTAAAAGGGGGAATTTTTTATAGGGTGTCTAAATTTATGTACACCTACTTTATTTACAGAAGAATCATCTTCGTCTACCTCTTTGGAAATATTGGCTACAATGAAAGCTTTTCCTTCCATGAATTATTTCACATGCATCTGTTGTTCAGGGACGACAACCATGTCTAGGAGGGTTGCATCTTCTTTGATGCTGGCCAATTGATTTAAGATATTGTATTTGGAAGAGGGAAGAGGGGGAATGTATTTGGAAGAGGGAAGAGAGGGGAGATAGTACCCTTCCACTCAAATTCTATCATACAATTTTTCATATCTTGTACTAGCTGTAAGAGAGTGGACATGCATGTCTGTATAACTGATTCTCCCTAGGGAAGACCAGTTCTTTCAAGTTGTTCTTCATACTCTGAGAAAGTATGCATAGAGGAACTGATATTATCAATGGATTTTTCCTCAATCCCATGACAGTAGGGAGAATTCAATGCATTATAGTAATGCATGAAAGTGGCTTGGTTATGAGGGCAGATAAGTTCAGGGATTTTATTGTACAACTTGGTGAAACACAAGTTGAAAGACTTGATGGTATCACCATATTTACAATTGAAGTTATTGTATTCCCTTAACTTATCGACATGGATTTTAGATTTCCCATAAGTGTATCGGAACCAATATACTAACTCCTCCCAACTAGTCAGGATATTAGGAGGAAGGTGAAAGAATTCGGTTGCATCCTTTCCTTCCAAGGAATTGATGAACAAGCGCATGTGGGTGTCATTTTCATTGGCCCCTATGTTATGAAAAACATTAGAAAATGCCACTAGGTGTTCATTGGTACTGACAGTGTTATTCCCCAAAAAATTAGGTAGGTTCTCTTTAACTTTGGAAGTGGGTGAGTAGCAGGTGCTAGGTTAAGAGGAGAGGACACATGCCACGGTGTGGTTTTGGCGTCTTCTTTGAATTGAAAATGTCCATACTTTTTTATGACTTTGGTGGGATTTGCGGTAGATTGGACAGGGATATGGTGGCTATATAATCTACCAATCACTAATGACTATGAAGATTGAGAAGATGAAGCACTTCTAGTGCCACCAGAGCCTCCACTAGATTCTATCCTGTGGGTGATAGGTGAGGGAAAGAAGGACAAGCTGGATGAATCAGATAAAGTCCTCCTTATAGCACTTTGTTGGACAGATAACACTATGTTTATTCTTCCTATTTCAACAATAGGATTTATTTCAGGTGACAAGGCTCTTATTCTTCTAGAAACTCAAGAATCTAAGGACATGAAAGAAAGGACAAAAATGAAGAAACAAACAATTACTGTTGATTTCTAGGCTACCTATGTCTATCTTCCAATTATTATTGAACACTAATATCTCGTTCAATTTCTTCCCAAGAACGGTTAAGCTCAGCACGGGTCAGTGTCTAAAATAGTATGAAACAAGTTCAAAGCAATGTTGGTCTGGTCTTAGAGACCAAACTGAAGATTGGGTTTCCTTGCAATAGGAACAATCATTAATAGTAAAATAATCAAAGAATCAATTTCAGGAAAAAAAGATGTATCAATGCAAAATCGAATATAAAAATTAACTAGAGAGATATCAAGGATCTCCCCAGTATGCTCACCAAATAAATGTTGAGGAAAAGATATGAAATGATCTTACTCAAGCAT
>CBVK0100302130.1:2728-18319 GCA_900067695.1 Picea abies | reverse complement strand
GTAAAAGGAGGTTTCCCCCTTGAAGAGGCTTATTATCTGGAATTATCTCTTTTTCAAGGCATTGAGTACTTTTTCTAAGGTTTTTCTATGCTATATTGATATTTGGTTCTTAACACTGACAGAGTGTTCTTGAAAATAAACCTCATCTTCATGAATTGCACTATGCCTGATTGACCAAAACCCTAGTGTTCGAGATACTCCAATAAATGGTTTTTTGGTTGATAGAATGATAGCGTAGGGGCCCCACTAATGGAAAATGGTGCTCTGGATCCAATGCAATTGACATTTTGTGCATCTGAGTCTTGGTTTGAGTTTTTTCAATAGTTGCAACTTGCCTCTTTAATCCATTCAAGGACATGTGGCCAATTTGGTCTAGGGGAATAAAATCAAAACTGAGTAGCATAACAGAGTTTCGTAAGCTCTCACAAGTCTATTTGGCCAAGGCCCATGCAAATACAGTAGCAAAAAACACCCGACATAGTGTTCTTGAAAACCGACGTCATCTTCAGAAATTGCCTTATGCCTCATTGACCAAAACCCTAGTCTCGAAGATACTCCAACAAATGGTTTTTGTTCGACGAAATGATAGTGTAGGGCCTACACCAACTTAAACCCAATATTCTTAATCCAATGCAACTAACAATTCATGCATTTGAGTCTTGATTTGAGTTTTATTGTGAGTTGCAACTCGCCTCCTCAATCCATTTAGGGACATGTGGTTAATTTGGTCCGGGGGCATAAAATCCAAACCGAGTAGCATAACAAACTTCTATAAGCTCCCACAAGTTTGTTTGGCCATGGCCCATGTGACTACACTATCCAAAAATACTCGAAACAATGTTCTTGAAAATTGACCTCGTCTTTAGAAACTGCACTATGCCTCAATGACCAAAACCCTAATGTTGGAGATACTCCAACAATTTTTTTTTTCAGTCGACAGAATGATAGTGTAGGAGCCCCAATAGTTGAAACTAGGATCTCTGGATCCAATGCAGCTGACGTTTCATGCATCTGAGTCTCGGTTTGAGTTTTATCAGTAGTTGCAACTCACCTCCTCAAGCTATTCAAGGACATGTGGCCAATTTGGTCTGAGGGCATAAAATGCAAACCAAGCAACATAACATAGTTTCATAAGCTCCTTCAAGTCTGTTTGGGCAAGGTCCATGCAACTACACTAGCCAAAAATGCCTGACATTGTGTTCTTGAAAATCAACCTCATCTTAGGAAATTGCACAATGCCTCATTAACCTAAACCCTAATGTCAGATATACTCCAACAAATAGTTTTTCAGTCGACGGAATGATAGCGTAGGGGCCCCACTAGCTAAAACCTAGTGCTTTGAATCCAAGGAAACTCACAGTTTGTTCATCTGAGTCTCGATTTGAGTTTTATTGTGAGTTGCAACTTGCCTTTTAAGGTCATTCAGTTATATGTGGCCAATTTGGTCCGAGGAAATAAAATCCAAACTGAGTAGCATAACGAACTTCTGCAAGCTTCTGCAAGTCTGTTTAGCAACCTTAAACCACTCTACTTATTTAGCCACCTAAATTCATGCCAATTTTATTGATATTTTCCAATCACCTCCTCAATTCATTCAAGGAAATGTGGCCAATTTGGTCCTAGTGTATGTAATCCAAACCGAGTAGCATAAGGAATTTTCGTAATCTCCAAAAAGTATGTTTGGCCAAGTCCTATGTGAATACACTAGCCAAAAATACCGGACACAATGTTCTTGAAAATCGACCTCCTCTTCAGAAATTGCACTATTCCTCATTAACCAAAACCCTAGTGTTGGAGATACTACAACAAATGGTTTTATGGTCGACGGAATGATAGCGTATGAGCCCCAATAAATGAAAATTGGTGCCCTGGATCGAATGAAACTGACGATTCGTGCATCTGACTCTCGGTTTGAGTTTTATCGATAGTTGCAACTTGCCTCCTCAATCCATTCAAGGACATGTGGCCAATTTGGTCTGAGGGCATACATCTAAACTGAGAAACATAATAGAGTTATGTAAGCTCCCACAAGTCTATTTGGCCAAGTCCCATGAGACTACACTAGAAAAAAATGCTCGACAGAGTGTTCTTGAAAATCGACCACATCTTCATAAATTGCTCTATGCCTCATTGACCAAAACTCTAGTGTTGGAGATACTCCAACAATTTTTTTTTCGGTCGATGAAATGATAGCTTAGGGGTCCCAGTAGTTGAAACTTGGTTCTCTGAATCCAATGCATTTGATGGTTCATGCATCTGAGTCTCAGTTTGAGTTTTATCGCGAGTTGCAACTCGCCTCCTCAATCCATTTAGGGACGTGGTCAATTTGGTCTGGGGGCATAAAATCCAAACTGAGTAGCATAACGAACTTTTGTAAGCTCCCACAAGTCTATTTTTCCAAGTCCCATGTGACTACACTAGACAAAAATACTTGTTGGCATAGGGGCAAACCCACTCGACTCTCACTCGAGAGACCTGGGGTTCAATGCTACAACAGTGCACCAACAATCCCTAACTACTGGCCCTTTCTTCAACACCTGCAAAGCAGATGTAGTCTCACCCAAAGTAGCTATAGGGGGTTTTAGGACGCAGGTGTCTACAACTAGAGGAAATGCAGAGTGGATTCACAGCAACATCACATAGCCACCTAGTTATTCTTTACCTTCCTTAAACCTATTGTGCAAGTTATACTTTAGATCTAACACAATATCACAATAGTAGCATATCAAATGAAAAATAGCATAACATCAATCACACATAACACAAGATATACGTGGTTCACCCCCACCATAGGAATATGTCCACAGAACTATGATCTATAATATATTAAGGTGAAATCATACAGTTCTTATCTGCATTCTTTGCTAGAAGATATTCTCTCTTTCTTTCTATATTCCCTCCTTCCCTGCGCACCCAACTGCAAAGTCAATCTTTGCACCCAACTGAAGGATATTACAATACCAGAAGGCTCTTTCACTCAACACTTCTCTCTCACATAATAGTACCCACTTGATCACACAATAACAATGAACTCTCAACCAACTCAATACCAACCCATCCTAGGTCCTTTAGACCTTTATTTATACATTACAATAGCTCTCAGACAATGTTAGGTTGAAGCCTAAGTGTCAAAACCCTAGATACCAAAACCCTAGGTGTCTAAAACCCTAGTTCAACTTGACCTGCATTTTCATGGCTTCGCCAACTTGTCTTTCCTTCCTTCTCACGCAGTGCTCCAAAGCATCGGACAATGACTTTTTTTTCTTGCTGAGTTGTCCACGATCTGTCTTCCTTGTTGATCTGTCATCCTCGATTTCCTCGTCCAATAGATTTCTTTCTCTTACTTCGCACCATCTTTTCTTCTCTTTTGCTCACTTCGACCTAGCATTAGTCACTGTGTCTTCCACATAATTCGCATTTCCTTTTTTCTTTTTTACTCTTTGCTTACTTCCATATCCAAGGGAAAATAGGCCCCCAACACTCACCTGTGACTCATCCCGAGGCACTTCAGATCTTATCCTTCTGATTCACTTCATCTTCAGGTTGCATGGAGCAACCTATGCTTTCTTCTCTTTCCATTCTCGCTGTGTGCAAACTATATTTTTTCTTTCTGGTACCCAGTTTCAACTTCACCTGGTACCTGGACCCTTTTCCTTATACTTTTAGTGAGAGCTGCGAGGCAGCTGGTTGTCATAGTATAGTTTCAACCGGTTCCCGTTCACCAAAGATTCCTTCCATTCTCCAGTCAAATTCTTCAACTGTGCAACTCCTCCTTCTGTAACATAGGCAACCTCATATGGCTTAAGCCAATGCATCCTGAAATTCCCTAGATGCTTCATGAAATTACTGTCATATACCAATACCAGATCTCCCTCCTTGAAGGATTTCTTCTTTATGTGTTTGTCATGGTAGGAATTTTCTCTTTCTTTCTGAACCTGCTAGTGAAATCCTACAATAAATATGTCTTCTTCTAGTTCGACCAACTTCGCAATCCTCTTTTGCACAGTGTTAGTTTCATCCATATCTGTAAAGGCTGCAATTCTCAAACTAAGAACCAAACATTCCATCGGGACAATTGCTTCTAGACCATAGACCAATTTAAAGGGGGTTTGCATGGTCAGTTTCTTGCAAGTGGTTCTATAGGCCCATAGTAGTGCTAGTACTCTCAAATCCTATTCATCCCTGTTCACACTACATATCTTCATCAGTGTTGTCTCCAAGATCTTATTGAATGCTTCAACTGTCCCATTTTCTTGCGGGTGGTAGGGTGTGATCTTCTGGTGATGAACTTCAAATTCTTGAGTCAAGGCTTCAATAGTCTTGTTAATAAAATGTGTGCCTTGATCGCTCATAAGGATATTTGGGCATCCAAACCTGGTTATGATATCATCAAATATGAATCATGTAGTTGTAGTTGCACTGCATTCCTTAACTTCTATTTCTTATGCCCATATGGTCAAATACCATGTCACAGTGATTATGTATCTAGCTCCTATTCACTTCCTTGGTGGGTTGATAGGTCCCACTAAGTCAATGGATAATTTCTCAAATGCGTGTAGGGTCAGTTGCGGTGTTAAAGGAATTTCATCTCTTCGGGATGGTTTCCCAACTCTTTGACATACATCACAGGCCTTATAGTATTCTTTAGCATCGATGTGTAGGGTAGGCCACCAAAGGCCAGCTCTAAGAACGTTCTGCGTTGTTTCTTTCCCTGCGTAGTGTCCTCCTGTGATGCCTTCATGTGCTTCTGCAAGGATCAATGGTCTCTCTACTTCCATAACACATCTCCTCAATATCTCATCAGGTCCCATTTTGTATAGTTGTCCAACCTTAAGTGAAAAATTGGCAACGCATACACCATGGCTAATCCTTCTCTTTTTGGATAGTTGATGTACTTCTTTATTTAGAAAAGGGTCTACCCTTCCTATCTTGTAATGTCTGACCAAATTTTTTAGCTCTTGTATGGATTTTTCATCTTTAATCAACTCTATAAACGTATACAAGAAGCTTACAATTTTACTCACCTATTTTCCTTCCTCGGGTGAAGCAGACTGATCAAATGCCAGAGGCATTCCACATTCTCTTACTTCTGGTCATGTCTTCAATGAAGAGCCTTGATCTCTCCCTAATTCTTTTCTTTCTACCTCAAATATTTGTTTTTCTTTCTTCGCATCAAACACTTGTGTCTTCTCTATAGCTTTCCTGACTCTTGATTCTTCTGCAGTATTTCCTTGGGTCATTCTATCTTCTCCTGTAGCAACACCTCCTCTAGTGATAAAAATGACTCTGGGATCTGAAAACTCAAATGTCCTGTCAAGATCTTAAATATTTAATCAAACTCCCACACAGGTTCAACTATTCTTTGCTTGATTTCTTTTAGCTTTGTAATGCACTGTGACTCTGACCTAGGTTTCTTGAATTCAACAATTAGCGCAGTCTTAATGACATTCTGTGGTTTTGTTGCAGCTCCTTGGACAAATTTCATGTACCATATCAGTGCGCAATCTCTCAAGGTAGTACTGAGCTGAGCTCGTTTAACAACTTCATCGGTGATATTTTTAATACTCCATACAACTTCACATAGAAACTAGTGTTGATCAAGATATTCAGATCCATCTACTCTGAAGGTGGGTAACCTCATATAATCTTCCATAGATCTTCCTAGGTTTCCTAATTAAGTATGTGGTGGACTACTAGTGACAGTGCTTTGAGTTCTCTGGTGACTCTGATTACTCTGATTGCTTAATGCTACTGAAACAAAAGGAGGAATAATAGTACTTACTTCAATAGTCGAAGCAGTTCCTGAAGTTTCTAGCTCTTCTCAGTGAGGTTCCTCTGTCCTAGCGAGCTCTGAATGCTCTTCGTCCGTCAAATCTTCCTCTTCTCCATTGTAGAAACCCTAGTCCCTATAGTTCTTCTTAAACAGGTTCGCGAGAGGAACTTCTATAAACTCTCTCCCAATGCACGTATGTCCATCCTCTATTTCATTGTTGTTGTCCGAGTTCTTAAACATTAGTCTCTTCCAATCCATGCAAACTACTGTATCTTCAAGATGTTCTTCTCATGCAATAACATCTTGATCTTCAACTTCAAAAATATTAAAAAATTTCCTCTGGGTCCCTGAAAGAAATATCCCTCAGCTTGGCTATATAAATCTACTATGTCAACAATAATCTCGGTGATATACCCTCCAATGGTACTATCAAACCGGTGATCTACTTCTCTTGACATGACGTTATCAAATCTCTTGAACTTCTTAATTAGTGCCAACATCCAAACCCTAGGTGGTTAATCTCAAATTGGGTGTTTTATAACCTAGCTATCCACTCGTATAACTCCTGATGGATTCCTCCTAAGAAAATATCATGTATATCAGTAAAGATATATCTTCCCAACCAATCGTCTGTACTAAGATTAGGGTTCTTGTTCTGGCCTTCAGCAAATTCATTTTCTTGATCTTCTATCCACTTATAAATCTTTTTCTTCGATGGAAATGAACTTGACATTCCCTCAAGAAGATTTTGGTCCTGGCAATGGAACCATTTGTTGGCACAGGGGCAAACCCAAGGTTCAACGCTACAACAATGCACCAACAAGCCCTAACTACTGGCCCTTTCGGCAACACTTGTGAAGAAGATGTAGACTCACCTAAAGTATCTATAGGGGGTTACAGGACACAAGTGTCTACAACCAGAGGAAATGCAGAGTGGATTCATAGCAACATCACACAACCACCTAGTCATTCTTTACCTTCCTTAAACCTTCTGCACAAGTTATACTTCATATCTAACACAATATCACAATAACAACATATCAAATGACAAAGAGCACAACATCAATCACACATAACACAAGATATGCATAGTTCAACCTCACCCTGGGGTTACGTCCACATAACTGTGCTTTATAATATATTAATATGAAATCATACAGTTCTTGTCTGCGCTCTTTGCTAGCAGATCTTCTCTCTTTTTCTCTATATTCCCTCCTTCCCTGTGTACCCAACTACAGGGTCAATCTTCACACCCAGCTGAAGATCTTACAATACCAGAAGGCTCTTTCACTCAGCACTTCTTCCTCACACAATAGTACCCACTCGATCACACAATAACAATGAACTCTCAACCAACTCAGTACAAACCCATCCCAGGTCCTTTAGACCTTTATTTATACATTACAATATCTTTCGGACACCCTTAGGTTGTAGCCTAAGTGTCAAAACCCTAGATACCAAAAACCTAGGTGTCTAAAACCCTAGGTCAACTTGACCCATGTTTTCAGGGCTTCGCCAGCCTATCTATCATTCCTTCTCACGCGGTGCTCCAAATCATCAGACGGTGGCTTTTTATGCTTATTGAGTTGTCCATGATCTGTCTTCCTTGTTGATCTCTCATCCTCGATATCCTCTTCCAATGAATTTCTTTCTCTTACTTCACACTGTCTTTTCTACTCTTCTACTCACTTCGATCCAGCATCAGTCACTGTGTCTTCTACGCAGTTAGCATTTCATATTTTCTTCTTTATTCTTCTCTTACTTCCATACCCAAGGGACAACAAGACTTGACAAAGTGTTATTGAAAATCGACCTCCTCTTCAGAGATTGCACTATGCCTCATTAACCAAAACCCTAGTGTTGGAGATACTCCAACAAATTGTTTTCCTGTTGATGGAATGATAGCATAAGAACCCCAATAGTTGAAACCAAGTGCTCTAGATTCAATGCAATTGACATTTCGTGCGTCCGAGTCATGGCTTGATTTTTATCGATAGTTGCAACTTTCCTCCTCAAGCCATTCAAAGACATGTGGCCAATTTAGTCTAGGGGCATACAATTCAAACTGAGTAGCATAACATAGTTTTGTAAGCTCCCACAAGTCTGTTTGGATAAGGTCCATGCAACTACACTAGCCAAAAATGCCAGACATAGTGTTCTTGAAAATCAACCTCATCTTAGGAAATTTCGCTATGCCTCATTGACCAAAACCCTAATGTCAGAGATACTCCAAAAAATGGTTTTTTGGTTGAAAAAATGATAGTGTAGAGGCCCCACTATCCGAAACCTGATGCTCTGAATCCAATGCAACTAATGGTTTGTGCATCTGAGTCTTAGTTTGATTTTTATCGAGAGTTGCAGCTTTCCTCCTCAAGACATTCAGGGATATGTGGCCAATTTGGTTCGGGGTCATAAAATACAAACTGAGTAGTGTTGAGTCTCCATTTTGACACTTCTAATTCCCTATATTACCTTCTATCTGAGCCTATTTTACCTATTCCATGTGTATCTAATTGACTGTTTCCTCCATAATACACTCGATCACCTTGTTCATGTGCATAAGAGGTAACTTATGATTAAAGCATGATTTGTTTAGTTTTATTAAGTTAATTAGATTAAATTCTTGATTATGTATGATCCTAATCACTTTGACTCTTAAGCAGCATGATCTGGTACCCAGTCTATTCCGGTACCAAGGCTCCACCTATTTTGGTACCAACCTGTGTTAATCCGGTACTAGAAATAATTCAAAAATTTGGAGAGATTCTAGAGGAAAATCGGGTACATGGGTTTTGTCCACAATGATGTTTTCATGTGTACATGTGAGTCCGAATTCACCTATCTCGCACATGTGGACCTCCAACTCAGGGGAAATGATTCTGCCAAAATTATAATAAAAACTCAAACTACCAACTTGCACCTCGATTTTCGTGCATATGGTATCCGATATAAAAATTCTAATACATGGGCTTTGTCCAGAATATGACAAATTGAGTAATATGTGGGATGTTTTTCAAAATTAGAATTGGTTTGGGAAATATGGGTAGGGGACTAACTCGAATCTGCCCAAATTGTTAAAAAACACAGATTTTTGGGATTTATCCTAAAATTGTAAAAATTGTTTTCTTAGCTTGAGGATTCGGTTTCATCCATTCCTCCATGGATTTTATGCATAAATAAGACCTCATAGGTCTGAGTAGAGAGGAATTATTATTATGATGTAAGATTGGTTCTTGAAGAAAGAGGAATTAGTATGTTGCAATTTGGATTTCTGAACCAACTCTTTTTGTAAATTTATTTGTTGAAGATCAATGGAAGTTTGAATTCAAGGATCATATGTGTCTCTTATCATTTATCATCTTCTGATCTAAAATATTCCATGTTGGCATCGGCAAGGGCCCATCGATCCATCTTGGTAAGCTCATTGTAAATTATTAGCATAGATTTCTATTTCATGTACTTGTTGTTTTGATTTCATTTTTGATTTCATTGTTAGAATTGATTGCAAAGTGTGGTAGTACAGGAACAGTCGGGAGTCCATCATTTGAATTACATAAACCATTAAATAGAACATCTCATTAAAAATTATGTTTCCTATGTAGAAATGAAGTAATTTCTAGAATTGCAAGATTGTAAGATTGTATTGAATTTCTGTTTGGGATGCATCAATTGATTTTGAAATTTGTGCAAAATTAGATAAGAATTTCTTGCAAGTTTGAAGAGAGTTGTTACAGGAAATGAGATCAGACTTCATCTCTCACCTTCATGCACCATTTAATGAAGCCTCTCAATTATATTGACTATTTTTTGTACTACACAGATTTGATTGGCATTGATAGGGTTATGATTGATTTCTTTCTAAGAGTGGATTGTTGATTGTTGTTTCAAATGCTACAGGGAACAAGATCTTAAGTTCATGTCTTCATTTCATGACCCTCTAATGAACATATTTGTCACCTAAGCAAGAACCTTTCGATTCACTGTTTTCTTGAGAAATTTTGTTATCAGTTTTCTCTTCTAAGTTTGGAGTGGTATTGTTGAAGTGTGCCCAGACTTGCTTGTTAGTTGTTGTTAAGGATATTAGCTATAGATAACAGATTCAAAGTCCATATTTCCACTTCATGAGCTTGTAAATGGACAAGGCATTATTTGAGAAAAATCTTTTGNNATTGTGTGAAGAGTGTTATCTTTGAAAACATAGTATTTTGTTATTGAATGTTTCTTATTGAAGCTATACTCATGAAACCTAGGAAACTATATGTTATCGGCACATATAGTGCATCAACTCTATTGATTACAAATCCCGGTTGATAATTTATGTTTGGTAATATATTATGCAAATAATTGCACCAACATTTTGGTGTCGTTGTCGGGGAGTTGTAAACGGTAATAGGTAGTATTAGAATCAGATTTATTTAATGGTTTAGATTGGTTTTATGGATGACCTAAGGGAGGAGAGAAGACAGTAAGATGTGTGGGAAGAGCCCACACATCCACTTTGGTGGGGTTTCTCCAAAGTTAGGTTTTCCTCTCTTCTTTTGATGCAAGTGTGTTTTTATTTATGCAAATTTAGTTTTATTTATGATGAGCTAACTTGTGCAAAACGATAACCTGGTGACAACAGGATTCTAGTAACACAAGGAGTTCAATTTTGGTGTGTTTTTTATTTGCAAATAGTTTTAAAATTTAGATATTTAATGATAAATCATGTTTGGGGTGATGTAAGAACCCCCCGAGTACTAATCTGTGTTGCGAAACAGGTATCATCAACCAGCTAGAGTAATTCAAGGATGATCAAGAGCTTGAAGAATGTTTCTCAAAGAACTTTCTCGCATTCTGGTAGTAGCAGGGTATCCGCCTCTCAGGAAGAGCATATCTTCACAACAGTCAAGAATCTAGTTGTCTCTCCAAAGGAAGATTTGGAAGTCCCGTCAGATTCCTCTTGTCAATTTGTTGAGGAGAATAAAGAATCATGGATAGAATTCAATGGAGAGAAACCAGTAGAACCTAAGATTGAGGAGTCCTTATCATGCCTCTCAACAGATCCTATATGTACTCCAAAGACCAATCATCTTGAAGAGGATAATCTGCATAGCATGATAGAGGAGGGCATTCAGTGTGACCTAAGCAAAGAAGAGAAACAAGAATATAGTGATCCCATTGAAATATGGTTTCAATTAGTTATTAGGTCACACCACTCTTTTATTTATTGCTTGATCTCATCATCAAAGAAGTTGGTCCTTCATACTCTGGTATGCATTAAAATTTATCTTTTAAACCCGAGTATGGATATATTTCTAACCCTGTTACGCACATGGCTTCACTGGAAGTATTCCTATACTTGAAGGACATTTTCTTTTGTTCAAATAGAGTAGGATAGGTAAATAAATAAATAAATGTTGCACATAAGTAAAATGCAACCTATCTTTCATACTTTTCATAAATGAGAATGTCAAAAGTTTAAGATCTTTTGTTCTTATAGTAGATTTCTTTCTAAAAGGTTATGATAATTTTGTTTGGAATTTTATGAGAAGGGAATCTCTTCATCCTCTGAATGCACACATAATACTAGAAGGGTTTCAAAAGCGAAGAAGGCATCCTTGTCAATGGAAGATAACACTTAAGGGAGTGTTTCATGACCCATTTCTTCAAAATTCTTCTTTTTCCTTAAGTTGTTAAAAATGATGCATTTGTGCTTTATCATTACCTATCTATTTTAAGACCACTATTTCACAAGGATGATCAATTCAGTGATCTTTTTAATAGAAGTTGAAACTAAATGCTAATTCCAAACCATTTTATTCATAGATAATAATTCAACTTTTGACATTTTCCCTAAATTTTATGTTTGTAAGCATGAATAAAAATCCAGTTTTAATTAGTTTTATTGGTTTGTTTTTAGCAGGTGTTCACAACTCTCTGAGAAGCCCTTTTTAGCATCTCACATTGTTTGCATGAAGCCATGCAAAACCTTAGGCATGAGGGAGGGGTTGTTGAAGCCTTCATATTCTTTTGCAACTTCCGTCGGTGAGACCAAATCAACATGTTCAGTGCTGGGATTTGATAGTTATTTCTAGAATTCTGGTACCATTCTATTCTAGTAATGTAGAATTGAGTTCATCTGGTACTGCAAACAATGTTTTCCTCTGCATTCATCTGGTACCAAAGGAGAAAGTTTTCGTTCATCCACTACTGAACAACATTCTTGTGCATACTGTTCTCATCTAGTACTGATGGTCACCTGTGTGCTCATATGGTACCAAAGGAGGAGGTCTGTGCTATTCTGGTACTGAACCACCACTCTACACTATTCTGGTACTGAAGCACAACCCTGCATCCATCCAGTACTCAGGTGATCCGGTACTGGTAATAAGGTGTTGGTATCTCTAATCATATATTCAAGTTTTGTTGCTCGATTTAAGTACTAGAACATATAAATTCAACATTTTTCATTTTACTAAAGGAATTAGACTAATTATGTAGTAAACATATGGTTACTCTCAATTATTGCATGCTCCCTACCATGAAATTTTGCAAGCTCGCGTATACATCTCTTCATATATTATCACTAAATTCCTTTGTGAAGTGGTTGTCACCATGAATGAACAAAAATCATCCATCATTTCACTTTGTTCCAATACTATATGTTCTGGTACTGCAGAAACCTACTCCATTACTTATCTGGTACTAATGCCAAAGTGATATGATCTTTGTCATGTGTTTAACATTGTTTTCACTTTAGGTAATTGGAGGTATGGGATAATATCTTCATGTTCTTTCTATCAAGGGTCATTTAAGTCTTGTGTTGAATTATTTTTACTCTCATATGCATCTTCCTCCTACATTTCTACACTCAACCCTAAATGAATCATCCTTGCTCTCCCTTTAGGAAGATATTTTTCACATTTAGCTCTATATGATAATGGGTGCACTTGTCTTATTACTTCATTATTTTGAAGAAGTGATTGCTAATTGAAATATCCATTGAAAAGTGGTGACACCATTATGTATAATACTAACCTAGTTGATTCAACAAGTTCTTATCCAATTTTATCTTTACAAGTTTCTCTTGAGATGTATTGATGAAAACCTCATGTGGTGGACCACCCTTGCAAAACTACAATGAACTTTCATGAGAACCCTAATATGATTAACTAGAGGGACCTCTTAGTCATTATCCGAGATGTTCCATTATACATTAAATAGTTGATATTTAAGTTGAATGTGGATGATGTCACCCTTAAGATAATTGCAAACAATTAATTATGTGCCTAATAGATCTAAAACACTCTTGTACCACCTGCCTTCCTTATACTCTAAAACTATCAATGAACAATATACATTATTCTAAATATTTTGAGTAATATAATAAAAAGGAAGTATCATGAAGTACAAGTAAACCCGCCAGGGTACTGAACAGGTCTGCTGGCAGTGGGGCCATTCTTGTATGGTACTAAGGTAAACCCATCGAGGTACTGAACAGGCCTGCTGGCAACGGGGCTATGTTGGGTAAAGGGAGTTGAAAAACATAAAGTGGCACACTTAAAACTGAACAAAAACCCTTGGGTCTCATTCTGAAGCAATCAATGTCAAATCAAGGCTAAGAGATGACCTTTATATCTCTCAGATGATGTTCTTAAGAACCTTCAAGTATCCACTTTAGAGTTCTATCTTTAAAATAAATAGGTTTGCATGAGAAGTGGGACCCTCATTATATGTAATTCACCTTACTTAAACAAAAAGAGCTTCATCTCTACAAACTTGGATAATAAACAAGTTAATCATCTTGGGATGTATTCTTTTATGTGTTCCTCTCTTCAAATGATATCTAAATTATGCTTATATCACTTTTGTTTTAAAGGTAATCTAGCCAAGGGGGCCTATTAGTCAAATTCATTATGAAAACTCTTGGACACTATCCTATAATCATATTTGAGTCACATCCAGCCCTTTCTCCTAAATTTGATTGAAAACAGATTGGATAAGACTTAACTTCAAGGAATGCTTGATCGAGTGAGGAGTATCATCAATTGTGAAATTTTTAAGATCATTGTTGCATGAGGACATGCAATTACTTAAGCATGGGGGAATGTTGAGTCTCCATTTTGACACTTATAATTCCCTATATTACATTCTATAAGAGCCTATTTTACCTATTCCATCTATATCTAATTGACTATTTCCTCCATAATACACTCGATGACCTTGTTCACGTGCATATGAGGTAACTTATGATTAAAGCATGATTTGTTTAGTTTTATTGATTTAATTCGATTAAATGATTGATTATGTATGATGCCAATCACTTTGAATCTTAAGCATCATGATATGGTACCCAATATATTCTGGTACCAAGGCTCCACCTATTCTGGTACCAGCCTGTCCTAATCTGGTACTAGAAATAATTCAAAATTTTGGAGAGATTCTAGAGGAAAATCGGGTACATGGGTTTTTTCCACAATGATGTTTTCATGCAGAAATGTGTGTCATAATTCACCCATCTCACATGTGTGGAAATCCATCTCAGGGGGAATGATTCTGCCAAAATTATAAAAAAAACTCAAACTGCCAACTTGCGCCTCAATTTTCGTGCATATGGTATTAGATCTAGAAATTATAATACATGGGTTTTGTCCAGAATATGACAAATTGAGTAACACATGAGCGGTTTGTCAAAATTAGAATTGGTTTGGGAGATATGGGTGGGGGACTAACTCGATTCTGCCCAAATTGTTAAAAAACAGATTTTTGGGATTTATCCTAAAATTGTAAAAATTGTTTTCTTAGCTTGGGGATTCAGTTTCATCCATTCCTCCATGGATTTTATGTATAAATAAGACCTCATAGGTATAATTAGAGAGGAATTATTATTATGATGTAAGATTGGTTCTTGAAGAAAGAGGAATTAGTATGTTGCAAATTGGATTTCTGAACCAACTCTTTTTGTAAATTTATTTGTTGAAGATCAATGGAATTTTGAATTCAAGGATCTTGTGTGTCTCTTAGAATTTATCATCTTATGATCTAAAAGCTTCCATGTTGGCATCAACAAGGGCCCACCGATCCATCTTGGTAAGCTCATTGTAAATTATTAGCATAGATTTCTATTTCATGTACTTGTTGGTTTGATTTCACTGTTAGAATTGATTGCAAAATGTGGTAGTACAGGAACAGTTGGGAGTCCATCATTCGCATTACATAAACCATTAAATGGAACATCTCATTAAAAATTATGTTTCCTGTGTAGAAATGAAGTAATTTCTAGAATTGCAATATTGTAAGATTGTATTAAATTTCTGTCTGGGATGCATCAATTGATTTTGAAATGTGCGCAGAATTAGATAAGAATTTCTTGCAAGTTTGAAGTGAGTTGTTATGGGAAATGAGATCAGAATTCATCTCTCACCTTCATGCACCATTTAATGAAGTCTCTCGATTATTGATTATTTTCTGTACTACACAGATTTGATTGGCATTGATAGGGTTATGATTGATTTCTTTCTAAGAGTGGATAAAGTGGATTGTTGATTATTGTTTCAAATGCTACAGGGAACAAGATCTTAAGTTCATCTCTTCATTTCATGAGCCTCTAATGAACATATTTGTCACCTAAGAAAGAACCTTTCGACTCACTATTTTCTTGAGAAGTTTTGTTATCAATTTTCTCTTCTAAGTTTGGAGTGGTATTGTTGAAATGTACCCAGATTTGTTTGTTAGTTGTTGTTAAGAATATTAGCTACAGATAAAATATTCAAAGTCCATATTTCTACTTCATGAGCTTGTAAATGGACAAGGCATTATTTGAGAAAAATCTTTTG
>CBVK0100302127.1:0-14922 GCA_900067695.1 Picea abies | reverse complement strand
TAGTAGTAGTTAGTGATTCCAAGAAAGAATTTGGCTTGGGATCATTACAAAGCATAACAACATACTCAGTTTAATTAGCCATTTGTCTATTTGCACTATGTCTGTTTGAGTTATTTGTGATATTTCGGCTAATTCTCTTTCTTCATTTTCCTTGATATTTAGCATATATTTAGCTGTATTGATTTGACCTAGTATCTCCATGCCACTTTCACCATCGAAACCTAAATAAATCTCACTTAACAAGTTGAAAATTTCTTCACAAGATTTCCTCAGCTTCATAGCTTGTTGTTTTCCTTCAGATATATTTCGCTCCCATTCTTTCAACAAGATATTACCCCTGGTCTGCTCTATGATGGGAAAACTAGAACTACTGCTTGCTTCCCTTCTCGTTGTGGCTATAATATCCTCCTATAAATCCACTTGAGCTGCTCCGACATCCCTTTCTTTAAGAGAGAGGTTTTCCAACACCTAATCAATGAGTTGGAAGCTGCTTTGAATTATTTCTACTTTAACAAGTAGACCCTGTTGTGCCACCGATAACCTTTTTCTGATCTCTATTGCCTGGGATTGAAATATCCCGATGTCAATTACCTAGCCTTCAGTGAATTCTAGTTTGGCTTGAAGTTGGTCTATCAATTCTCCCTGCTAGCTTATCTGAGTCTAACTCGTCTGAACCTTCAACTGTGTCTGTTAAAGATCGAATTTAAGTCGTTCGATTTCTTTTTGATCTTCTATTCTTGCTTGCTCTAAAGTCTCACTCGCCTGATCTTTAGCAACAACCTCTGTTGTGGCTAGTTTATCCTCTAGTGTCTTGATCAAATGATTTTTTCATTTTAGCTGATCTTTTAGGGTCCAGACTAAATATTGGTTCACCGTGGTGAAAGCACCCAATGTTCCTACTATTTGCATCACGAATTCTACTTTATTCATATTTTTCCCATCAGTTAAACTTTAAATTTCTTAGAGACAACACCTGCCTCTTCATAGAGTTCTTGTCTCACAACCTTTTTCCCCTTCTTATCGAAGAAGAATTGATTCAGAGGTAGCTCTTCTACTAATATAGGTTTCAATTTTTCACCCAAAATCCAACATGCGTCCTAGATTTCCTTTGCAAACTGTAGGGGGGTAATGGAGGCGATGGGATTGCCTACATGTTTAGAAGATTTCCTGGGAGTAATGAACGAAGTCGGTTCGCTTGGAGGACCGGAAGCCTCAGCTTCCTGTTTCGGGCCCCCAGCTTGCTCTTCTTTAACCTGTTGTTCTTCTTGGTCGGGTGTTGAACATTTAGAGCCTATGGCTTCTGTTTGTTGCTCCTCTGCTATCATTGGATCTTCACCCTGTAATACTGGAGGAAGGCAACTTCGTGTATGCTTTTGGAATATGACAACATCGGCCCTCTCTTCGGGCGATAGGGCTTGTATTCGAGCCAAAACTTCATCATAAGATTTCGTGCCTCAGAAAATATCATCATGAGGCAAATTCTCATGCTCAAATCTTTTAAGGCCACAACTGGCCAAATGATTACTCACGACCCTCTGTGGATCGTGTTTCTTGAATTCGATATGAACCAAATTTATATCCTCTAGGGCTGCCACCTTGGCCTTTGCATGATCAAAGTCTAATAATAAATAGGTGTTTTAATGAACAGGAAAAGGTGGCCATACCTTTTTTGAAAACCCTTTTAGTTCTTTACTTATACCATCGATCATGGTTTTCCTGGTGATCTCGTGACAAGCCAGCCTATCGGGTATAAATAAGGGTAAAGCATGCAGAGGGACGGAAGCATCGAAAACCTTGATGTATGAAAATTATTTCTCCACATACCAATCGACCACTCAACTTATATTTTTTGTGATGCTATCCGATATCCTGGGTGTTGGACTACCAAAGATGACAACATGCATCGGTACCATTACCCAGTTGAATATTTCGTATACAAAATTTGAAGCCTTGTCCTCCCAAAAATTAGAATGGTATACATGGACTGGCTCAACATCCGATGGAGCCCAGCTCCAAGTCATCAAGGGAAAAGGAATCATGGAACATACTGCATCCATGAGATATGCTGACATAAAAAATGAATCATCTTTCCTGCTCTCTTTCTGCGTCCGATATTCTATAATCCGACTAGTCAGGCTATCTGATAACATTTTGGCCCAGTCGAAATAAGAGCCTTCTGCTACTGAGTATATCAAGGGCACGCATTGGAGGAAAAAATGTGTGGTGTCTTCTCTCCCATACAATCTACAGGTCATCATCACTACGTATTTGAACTGTGTTTCTAAAGAAGATATGGAATAAATTCCATTGCAGTCTGCCCTGAACTTCACTGGGTGTGAGACCCAATCCTTAATCAAATCAAATCAAATTTTTGCATATTTCTCGCATTACTTCTATTTAAAACCATCTAGAAACTCTGCATTGTATGTGAAGTCTGACGTGGGTGGTAATTTGTACATCGCCTGTAAGTTTTCTGGTCTAAAGGTCCCAACAATGACCTTTTGCTCATTGATGATGGTTTTGGTAGGGATGTCTACATGATCCAGTGCCCATCAAATCATGTCATAGTAAGGCAGAAGGTGTGGCCTAACCGCTACTTTGTGCATATTTTCCTGGACAACGATCTTGTATTTGGTAGTCATGTCATCTTTCTTGTTGTCACTGGAATCGTCCGAACAATTCACCACATCTGATTGCAAAACCTATGAGACATATGACCAGGTTCGCACGGAATCAACACTCCGAGGTGAAGTATCTAAAACATTATCAGAACCTTGTCCTGAAACCTCAGCGCTTGCCTGGGATGCTTTTTGTGGTGCCATGACAGGGGATTGTAACTTAGCTCTTCTGCAATAAAAATGCGTATACATATAGAAGTTAGCTTACTGAGAAAAACTTCTCTATGCGGGATAGAAATGAACTTTATGAATAAAATAGGAAGCAAAAGATCTATATCTTCGAACATTTAACACATCGATGTCCTTTCGAACAGATCTGTCCAATCATATTTAGATAGAGATTTTGGCAATAAAAACCATATCCTTACTTTGTCGTTTCACCTTATTTCCAATGAATGCCATAAAATTCGACGGTTCGTGGGACAAGCTGGCACAGGGAACATTTGAAATTACCTCATAAACTGCATGTTATTATCATTTGCATTAAACATTGATTATGGTTGGCTTGACTTCCTTAATCAGGATTTAAATCAATCATTTCAGTGTTCACCGTATCGAGACTTTCAACTCTAACCTTTCAACCCTCTAAAACCTGAGATTGCGATGATTATACTTAATTAAGAAAGTACGTAACTAGGATTAAGTGTTTTAATTGATTACGCTTTAATTTATATTGAGACTTCACGGCTCGGAACTTCAAAGGTATTTCTTCCGGGAGGAAAGTATGCCGAGTCATGAAATATCGAGGAGCTTAAATCATGGTCAAGACTAATCAACCTTGACTCTAACCCGAGTTACTTAGGTAAAAGTTTTGTGGCTTCGTCTTTCAGAGTTTTAGTGGTAATGTTTTAGGAGAGAGTGAACATTGAGTCGTGAAATCCCGACAGCATTTGACTGGGGTTTACATGGTCCCTCTCTTAGCTTTCACTTGAGGTAAGATTTTGAAACTTTTCGCGACCTTGCACATCGGAGTTTGTAAATCTTGTGACTTGTAACTCTCGAAGAGAGATACTCCGAGGTACGAAGAGAAACAACCTTCATTTAACGATAAAAAGTGGTAACTTATGAAACATCACATCCCCCGCTATTTCGCATGTCAAGACTATTGAGATTTTCAGTAGGTGAATATCACGAAGCGAAAAAGAACTTAAGAACTGATATTTGACTTTTTTTTTTAAAGGATTTGAACAAAATAAAAAAGGTAGCTCCAACAGGATGGAAGCACCAACTTCCAGTCACACAGGCATCGACCTGTATAACATAGAACAACAATTCTCCCTTGCACCACCCTGCCACCCTAGTTTTTTTGGCTGCAACCATATGAAAGCTACAACTCCCTGTGTTCAAGCACCCACTTGAAACTATGAGGACACCAATCCTCCCAAGCACCTCCCTTCCACCGTGAAATATAAATCTTTTCTTTTTACAACTTTATCACAGTGATACGAAATTTATCTATGGTTTACTAGTCTCATCATTGTTCTGCTACACTGCTCAGCTTTGCCTACATCAATGTCTCTTTCCTCGTGTCTAATGTGCTTTTTGTTCTTCTCTTATATATGGATTTATGATCCTTTCTTCTTCTGTGCTTCAGCTCCTGCACACCGCATGATTCTACCCACTTGAATCACACTCAACAACAACACACATCTCTTCTATGTTTGATGTCTTTATACTCTCTGTGCACCTTCTGCATATATCATGCATCAATGCCTCTGCATGCTCTTCACTGCATCATTGTTCTGCCCTACAGGTTGTTCACTACAACTCTTCCTCACTCCTACATTTCTCAATAGAATAATCACTTCACTTCTTGATTCTGCATGCTTTTCTCTTCGTCGAGTCATCTCCTAATCATCATGGTAACTCTTCATCTTCTCTGACGATTAGCTCCATGCGTTCATCATCATCACTAGGCGTTATGCTGAGATTATTTAGCTTCTATGGAAATCGAGACTCTTCGTCTTCTTTGTCAGTTACAAACAGTCAACTATGGCTTCTTTGGCTTCTAATCCCCTTCCATCACATGACCACTGACGGTGAACAAGTGCTTATTCAAAAGGCGCTTCCCAATTTCTGTCTAGTGAGTGTTGACTCAATTTCATGATATGAGCTTGGGCTATGAAATTCATGTGACCATGTGATTGTGGGAGCCTCCAAAGGTGGTTTATACCAAACTACTTTTCATCCCACAATTCACCATGAGCCTCCACGTGTCCTTTATCCAATACCATGGTTTCAATTGCAACCCGCTCATGAAAAATTAAGGCCCGAGCATGTTCTGGCCCTGCAATGGAGCATGACTGTTGATCTCATGATCTTGACGGTGTTCTTGAATGGATGGTTCAGATATTTCCTCTTAAGTTTGCGGACCAAATCTCTCCTTCCTCCATATACGGTTGAGATTTACTTCTGGATCTGGGCTCTGGGAGTTTCAAGTCTCAAACCCTATTGTTGTTGACTTGATATCTTCCAAAATGGAAGATCTGTTGCCATATGTCTCCTTCAATAAATGGCTCTACCTTCCTTCCTTTTTCCATGCACAATACTTGGCTCAACGATCATATGACATGTGTACTTGCTGACGTGGTTTCCCATATGCCCTTTGCCTACGTAGTCTACCACATTTCCTTGAGGACAAGATTTGTTGACGTAATCTGATGACATAGATCTCCATGATCTAATGGTCATTGTCTGATATCCATTTTCGACAGTTGACGAAACTTCACATTCCATAGATTTCAAATCTCAAACTTTCCTGAGTGTAAACTTGCATATTTATATCCAGAGTGAATGTTGTTCATTTGATCAGGATCTTAGATCGATGGCTCATTCTTTTTGCGATGCATCTTTTCTACCTTATCCTGTCCTTCCACTTGAAATTGATCCAACAATTTATGGAACTTCACATTTCAGGGATTTCTAATCTCAAACTTTCATTTCTTCCATACGACAATTTCTCAGAGTTGATGATCTGCAAACACCTGTCTCCCTGATTCTATGATCAGGATCCCCTCCGCGAGTCCATATTTCAGGACTTTCAATTCTCAAACTTTCCTTTCTCCTAGATCATTTCACCCAAAGTCCATGATCCAACGATGCATGTCCCTCTCAGATCAACGGTCGATATCTCCTTCGTGTCTCCGGACTTCAGAGATTTCAATTCTCAAACTCTCATTCATCCTTCCTTTGCTTTTGCCCAAAGTTGACAATCCACTAATGTGTTTCCTCTTTAATCCAGTGGCTATCCTCTGATTCAGGATTTCATTCTTTGTCGTGCCAGATCAACAGTCCATGCTCTCTTTGATCCAATGGTCCAGATCTTGTCGTGATTTCACGTTTTGCGACTTCAAAGGTTAGATAAAATCCTTCCTTTGACTCTTCAGTCAGTGAAATGTTGATCTCTCACCACATGTCCTCTGGATCCAATGACCTAGATCATTTCATGATTTTTCATATCTTGAGCTCCTACAACTCTCACCTTTGACTTCTCCAGCTCGCGAGTCAACAAAATGTTGATCTCTTGCCACGTGTCCTCTGGATCCAATGACCCAAATAATTTCATGATTTCTCTTATTGTGAGTTCCTACAACTCCCACCTTTGACTTCTCCAGCTCGTGAGTTAGCGAAATGATGATCTCTCACCACGTGTTCTCTAGATCCAATGATTTCTAGTCCTTCACTCTCCGATATAATGACTGAGGTCTAATATTCTCCTCTCCATTATCCTCCTGCTTGGAATATGATCTAATGACCATAAGGTATTTAGGATTGGTGATCCAATGACCACTGTCGCTCCACCTCCTGAGCTTTGGTAAAAGTTTCCCTCGGCCCCGACGCACACTTATGCTCTGTGTGCAACTCTACGTTATTCCTCCTAAGCTTCTTGAGCTTTCTCTTTTTTGTCTTTGTTGTTGTTCTTTCCATGCACACTCGCCAACATCATTTCTGTTGTTGCCATCAATGAAAAGCACACTCTTCCTATAAACATGCCAACAATCTCCCCCTTTGGCATTGATTGAAACCATGAACGGATGCGCTAATCTGTTTAGACCTCCAACTGTAGCATCCACACCTTTTCTTCCCCTTTGACATCAATGTCAAAGAAAAAATTCTCCCCCTCAGTTGTTCCAGTATTTTTTTGGAGGTATCAAATATTCAACCAAGACATACTCCCCCTGACAAGATGGACTATTTTAACTTGATAACAGGGTCATGCCCAACTTCTGGTGTAGAAAATCGAACTGAGCTTGTGCAAGTGGTTTAGTGAAGATATCAACAATCTGATATTTGGATGGAATATAATGAAAATAAACCACAAGGTTGGTTACCTGTTCCCTCAAGAAGTGATACTTGATAGGTATATGCTTGGTCTTGGAGTGAAAGATAGGATTCTTTGACACACTGATTGCACTGGTATTATCACAATGAATTGGGATCGGTGCAGTATATTTTACCTCCAATTCTACAAGTGTCTCAATCATCCAATACTTGGGTAAAACATGTGGCAGATGAAATGTATTCAGCTTCTGTAGTTGATAAGGAAATATAAACTTGCTTCTTGATCAACCATGATACAAGGGAATCTACTCAGAAGAATGCACCTCCACTTGTGCTTTTCCTTTCATCCATGAAGCTATCCCAATCAACATATGAATAGACTGATAGTTGAAAATTATGATTCCTAGGATACCATAGGCCATAGTCCATTGTTCCTTTCAAGTATATGAATATTAATTTGACAGCTAACAAATGAATCTATTTAGGTTCGGCCTAATACCTTCCTACCAGTCCAACAACATGAATTATGTCTAGATGGGATGCTATGATGTACAATAGGGTGCCTATCATAGACCTATATGAACTCTGATCAACATTAGGTGAATCATCATCCTTGCTTAACTTACATCTAGTGACCATATGTGTGCTCATAGGTTTAGAATCTTCCATTTGAAACCTTTTCAACATTTCTCTTAGATATTTTTCTTGAGAAATAAATATTCCTTCAGACCTCTGAGTAATTTGTAGGCCAAGAAAAAATTATAGTTCCCCTATCATAGACATTTCAAGTTCAGACTACATGGAAGAAGCAAACCATTTTACCAATGAAGCATTATTACTACCGAAGATGATGTCATCTACATAGGCCAGCACAATGAGTAGATCATTACCCTTTTTTTTGATATATAGATTGTTGTCAACTTTTCTTCTCTTGAACCCTTTGTCTTGTAGATACATATCCAGTTTGTGATACTAGGCACGAGGAGCTTGTTTCAACCCATATAAGGATTTCTTTAGCTTGCAGACAAAGTCAGGGTTATTTGACAGTTGGAAACCCTCTGGTTGTTCCATATAGACTTCTTCTTTTATATCTCCATTTATAAAAGTTGACTTGATATCCATTTGATAGAATTTAAATTGTTTATGACAAGCATAGTCAAGAAACATTCTAATAGCTTCTAATATTGCTACAGGCGCAAATGTTTCATCAAAGTCCAGTCCTTCTATTTGAGCCTATCCTTTGTAGACAGGTCTAGCCTTATTTATTACAATATTTCCTTGCTCATTCATCTTATTTTTGTAGACCCATTTGGATCCTATTACATTTTTATTTGTTGGCCTATGAACGAGTTCCCAAGTGTCATTATTTTCAATCTGGTCCAGTTCCTCATTCATTGATTTTAACCAATTTACATATTCATTGGCTTCATTGAAGTTCTTGGGTTCCACCATGGATATGAAGGCCATATGTGATTTCTCGGTGTCTTTGATTATCCTTCTCCTGGTTTGTACACCTTTTTCTTTCTCACCAATTATCTGAATTTCAGGATGATTCTTTTGCGTAATTCTGGAGGAAGGATTTGATGTTGATTGTTCTCGTGACTCTTCTTGTTTGGGTGTCTCTTCTCCATATGATTATTGGACCTATTCATCTTTCGTTTCAGCTATGTCTTCTCTAGTAGGCTCAATATTGCTCACCTCTCTTTCTAGGACTCCTTCATCAACCTTTAAATCAATGCAATCAACTAATTTATGTAGTCTTTTATTAAAGCATCTATATCCTTTACTATTGGTAGCATATCCTAAGAAGATGCCTTCATCATATTTTCCAAGGTTTTCATTATTATTCTTTATGTAGCACTTACTCCCAAATACTTTGAAGCGTTTGATTAAAGTAGGTCTTCCATACCACAATTCATACGCTGTCTTTTCACTATGTGGTATGAGGTGGGCCTTGTTAAGAATATGGACTGTTGTGTGTATTGCTTTTACCCAGTAAGTTTGACCAATGTTCTTCTCATTCATCATTGACCTGGAAATTTGCTGAACTATTCTATTTTTCCTCTCAACTACTCCATTGTTTTGTGGAGTTCCTGGGATTGTGTATTCTCTCTTGATCCCATGTTTATCAAAAAATTCATTAAACTCACTTGACAAAAATTATCCTCCTCTGCCTGATCTTACTTCCTTTAACCTCTTTCCTGTTTGATTCTCAGTTAAAGCCTTAAATATTTTAAATTTATCAAATTCTACATCTTTTTCTTTGAGAAAAGCAACCCAAGTAAGTCTGGAGTAATCATCAATGATCAGCATAAAGTAGTTTTCCTTCCCTGTGCCTTCCTGTCTTGATGGCCCACATAAATCCATATGAACTAATTAGAGTGGTTTCTCTGTTGAAGTAGAGCTCTTGGATTTAAACTGTGTCTTGGTTAGTTTTCCTACTTGGCAAAGTTTACACACAGAGTCTTGTGGCTTTGATATTCTTGGAAGATATTTTACTGCCTCAAGATTTTTGAGCTTGATTAAGTGGTCAAAGTTTAGATGTCCAAGTCTCCTATGCCATAACCAACTTTCATCATGTTTTATTAGATGACATTCTTCTTTATCTTCTTTCATCACATAAACATTATTTTATTTCCTTATGCCTTTATCCACCACTTGTCCTGAGTTTACATACTTTATCTTACAATCCTTGGAAGTGAACACCACTTCACATCCTCTGTCACACATTTGACTTACACTGAGCAAATTATGTTTCAACCCATCTACAAGAAGAACATCCTGGGCTTTTCCTTTACCATTACTCAAACTCACCATCCCTTTACCCTGGATTTTACCTGGTTCATCATTTCCAAAGGTTACATTTCTTGTTTTTCTTTTACTTATAGACAAAAACTTATCCTTGTCTTCAATCATGTGCTTGGAACATCCATTGTCTATATACCATGGGTCTTTTTGTTTTTGAGTTGAAAGAACTAGACCACACTCTTCAATGTCTTTCTTTTCCATGTGCTGGCATTTCTAGCTAAAGGATTTATCTTTGGGTATGCCTTGTACTTCCTCAAATGGCAGTTTGCAGCTTTGTGGCCGAAGTTATGACAATTATAAAAATTGAGCTCATTGTTCAGTAGGTCAAATTGATTGGTGCTACATTGTCTATTCATTGGCTTCTTAGTTCTATGTTGTAAAGATTGTCTATTTATTAACTTCTTTAATTTCATGTCTCTAAACATAATTTGACAGTTTACAATCTTATGACCAAATTTAGAACAGTAAAAACAATAGCCATGAAATAAATTTTGGTACCTGAAGGATGGCCTTCTTCTTGGCATTTGTTGCTTCATCTTCCAATCTCTTTGTTTTTAATCAGAGATCATCTTGTCTTTATTAGATTTAGGTGACAGAGTAGTCTCATGGTCTGATTGTCTGTTGACTTGGAATTTGATTATCTTTACCGGCTCTTTGCTACTTGAACCATTTACATAACCTAAACCAGTATTCAACAATCGAGATCTATGTTTTCTCAGAATGTCGATTAGTTCTGTTGTGGCTTTAATTCTTGGAAGGTTTTGAAGATACAATGTTTTAAAGCTCTCCATCTCTTTTCTGGTTTTTACTACTTCTTCCAAGGCTTCACATCTTGCCTTCTTTTCTATAAATTGTTGTTTCAGAATGTCTTGAATTTTATTTGCCTCTTCTAATTCCACTTTTAGCAGGGCAAAGTCCTCATCATTTTTTTTACTGCCTTTCTCGAACTGTATCAACAATTGGTTTTTCTTTCTATTCTTAAGTTTGAGTCTCTCAATCTATTTCAAAGCACTGATCAACTCTCCTTCCAAGTCAACCACAACTTCTTCATTGTCAACATTACTTCATGTTCTTTGATGATCATAATCCTCTTGGGCCATAAGCATAAAGTCATTAACCTTATCTTCACACGAGGAGTCACTATCTGTGTCTTCTGGAGAGTCATCATTGTTTACACATAAACTTTTATTTTTACCAAATATCTTGGGTTTGAACTTCTTTTCTCCTTTAGAATTCTGATCCTACTTCTTGTGTGGAAACTTAGATGCAAAGTGACCTATATTTCCACAGTTAAAACATTTGAAGGGCAATTTTCCTTGGTACTTGCATGATCCTTTCTTTAGTCTTCTCACAAGTTTTTCTTCAGTTTCATCAGGATTAGAATCCTCATTCTTATCAGCTTTAAATGATGCTTCTCTAGAAGTGAATTTATATTTACCTATCCTCATTTCATATGCAGTCAACGTTCCTAGAATTTGATCAAAAGGAAGAGTTTTTAGATCATTAATTTCTTCTATAGCAGAGACCTTTGGGTTGAACCTATCTGGAAAAGATCTTAAAATCTTCTGGACTAAAAATACATCTTCAAACTTCTCACCAAGACTCTTCATGGCATTCACTAGTTCTTCAACTCTTAGAAAGTGCTTCCCTACAGTTTCATCCTCTTTCATCTTTAGTTGTTCAAACTGTAATATGTAGGTTTGAAGCTTGGCATCCTTTACCTTCTCATTACCTTCATAATTGCTAACGAGTTTGTCCTACATTTATTTGTTATATTCTAAGTGCATAACTTTTACAAATTCTGCTTCTGCAAGCCCACTCAGAATAGCATTCATAGCCTTATCATTGAAGCTTAATTCTAGATTGTCATCCTTAGAGGCTAGTAAAATGGATTTACATAACCATTCTCTACCACATCCCAGACATTTGCACCTAAATCCATTATGTAGGTTCTCATCCTAATTTTACAGAAGGCAAAGTTGGTTCCATTGAATAGGGGGCCTTATTGGTTGAAGTTCCTTCATGGCTAGTCATTTTTAATCTCTAGGATCTACCCTTAGATAAAAGGAACCAACTCTGATACCGTTTTTATAGTAGTACGACTGTCGTTAGACCAAATCCCGCGAGTGTTTGGTAAACTCACCACCACCAGTATTCAAGGATCCACGAGAGGTGGTTAGTCCCTTTTCACGATACACTAAGGAGCACTACCTACTTGAAATTTCATGGAACAAGAGGGTCATCAAGAAATAGATCCCAAGGACGAAATACTACTGCAAGAATACATAAATTTTCCAAAGGTGGAGTGACAAGAGACAAAATTGGTAATTTATTTGAGAATTTTAAGACCGATATCCTTATCTCTTTAATCACCTAGTTGGATGTTTTTTAGGTAAAGAAAAAATAGGCTAAAACAAAGAAGGCATTGGCATTATTTTTTCCTAAATGCAAGGACCAATCCTTGTAGGTAATTCCCACTTGATAGCATTGAAATATGTGGTATCTATGAACTAGACCACCTAAACAAACTTTGTCCATCGTTCCTAGGATTGAAAGAAATATTTAAGAGTTCAAATGAAGAGACAAAGAAAGCATACTTCATCTCTAAGAAACCATGGAAAGCTCATCTACTGGGTATTCCTCTAGACCCATCCTTTCCTTTCAATAATTGGAATCATGTGTATAATACTCAAATTCCACAACAAATAAAATAACCCTCAACCCCATGGAAATTCCCCAATCCACCACAAACGTAGTATCCCACACCTTGGATGTCATATCTGAATCAAACAATTTCATGGTTGCAGTGATGGAGAAATTCTCCTTTTTGAGGAGGGAAATTCCCAGTCTAGTCTCATTCATTTGTACAACAACAACCTTTTCCTATACAACAACAACCATTACCCCTTCCACCCAATGTACTACCAAGTAACCCTTCACTATGACCCCAAATACATGTTCATTCTAACCCAAATCCGAATAATAAAACCATCCAACAAGCCGAAATGTCCATATTCCCCACATATTGCATCGCCCCTTCTCAATCCAATGAAGTACACATTAGATATGGGATAATAATAAATCAACAAACCTCACCTACAATTATAGAACATGACGAAACATATTCACAAAGTGAAATAGTCTCACCTTGAAAACAATCTGAAGAACACCAAAAACACACAGAAACTCTAGAATGACAAGATGAAACTCAAAATGACATTTCTATCTCTGTTGCAACTCCTGAGAATCATGTTAAAAAATAGACTACTAATTCTACTAAAGCTCCTCCATACTTGGAAAGGTTAGTTGTGCTTAAGTATATTCCCTAACCCGATTTCCACTTCATTGGAGAACAAAAAAACTTATGTGTTAAAATTTCTCTGCTACAAGCTATCAAAGACGTCCCAATTTACGCAAAAACAGTGAGGGAATTATGCATCAAAAAGCCTGGTTGGAAGCCTAGGGACCCCCCCCCACATTTCAATTCTTGGTAAAAATATCATAACTAATGTTGGGGAAAACCATACCTGTTAAATATGATGACCCTGAGAACCCCACAGTAACCATCCAGATTGATCACATGACTATTACAAATACTCTTATCGATATGGACGCTGAAATAAACATCATAACTAAGGAAAAAACAAAATTGTTGGGACTTACTAATACAATACCTACCCCCACTTTGTTGGATTTGGTTGATTGATCCAAAATTTGACTAGAAGAGGTACTAAAAGATATTGTTTTATATGTGGACTCCTGGGAATATCCAACAAACTTCTTAGTGTTGCAACCAAAAACCCGTCTAGGAGGAAACCCCCTGATCCTAGGGAGACCTTGGTTGAACATGATTGACACATTTATTAGCTGAAGGTTAGGGGCTATGACAATTTCTGATGGAAAAACTACAAAGAACCTTACTTTGTATTCCCCCCCCCCGCCAAACCAGGTGAAGATATTGATAGCTCTGCATGGGATGAATTTGAGACAAAAGAAAGTGGTGTACATCCAATTATTATGCTTGGTAAGGCCCTTTATTTCAAGCATGAAACAAAGGATGATACTATTAGTAGTTTTATCTGCAACCCCCCATCAGTTGTCTAGCCAATAGCCTAAATTTTAGATGTTGTAATGAGAGAACATGAAAAAAAAACCCTTGATGACGATCCTCCTTTAGAATCAATACCTTCAATACTAAGACAAAAAAGTATCCCAATAGAGATTGATTCTAGAAAAACCTTAATTATCAATCCAAACTTATTCCCCCCTACTGTAATATCCCTCGGTCGAACCCAATTGTAAATGTAATGTAAGTGTACTTATGCTAGTGAGTTGTTTTGACATCATTTTGTAATGCACCTTTCATGGCATAGTGTGCGCAGGTACTGCGTAGTAAAATTATGTAGTGTGCACATTATCGAATACCGCACACAATAACTAAAGTGCACGCAGTATGGAGGTCAACAAGCCTTGTGTATATGATATGTGTTATAGGCTGGTGAGCTAGTTATTATAAGTTGGGATGCTTATGTTTTAGAATTAGGCCAGAGCGCCTAGATGTTAAAGGCCAGTGCACATATTTTGTATATGTCTCATGATTAATATAAAATACATCGTTGCGTGTAATGTCCCCACTTTGGGACATCATCACAGGGCAAAGATTTATGATGACCAGAGTAGCCAGATGGGTGCTAGAGCAAGTACAGTGGTATTTGAGAGGCATTGTGGGGTCCATATTGCATTGATGATCATATTCCATCATTATGATCCATTCCACACAGGTTGGCTTTGGTTTCGTTGCATTCCGACGATTTCCATGATTTTGACTATTTTGAGCTATAAGTCAATGGAATTCACTGAAGAGGTCATTTTGGGCACCTTACTTGGAGGAACCTCTCAGTGTAATAGCTAATTGGAATTAGGAGGAGAAACACTACAATATGGGATGGATAGAAGTGACTTTCAGTGGCCAGGGAAGCCATAAGGAGAGATAAGGAGTTTTCAAAGGTAAAAAGGTTATTTAATTAATTAAAGTGATTTAATTAATTAATTACATATTAATAAAATGAAAGTCACTTTGGAGGGACAAGGTGAGACAAAAAGTATAAAGGAAAGGCAAGGGCCACTTCTCATTGATTCATGTATGATCTTATTT